>PVIW01013070.1:0-28992 GCA_004026585.1 Noctilio leporinus | reverse complement strand
GGAGGAAAGGGGTAGGGGGGACGGGGGAGGCAGAGGCAAAGAAGGGGAGCAGCTTAGATAAGAACCTAGTATAAAGGAACCATGGACATGGACAACAGGTGGGAT
The DNA here is from genome assembly GCA_004026585.1 of Noctilio leporinus. Classification (NCBI taxonomy): domain Eukaryota; kingdom Metazoa; phylum Chordata; class Mammalia; order Chiroptera; family Noctilionidae; genus Noctilio; species Noctilio leporinus. Next base: position 28,887 of record PVIW01013070.1, on the reverse strand, counting down.
TGACTTTGGGGGGAAAGGGTGGGTGGGGAGGGGGACAGAGGGGAGAAAAAAAGGGATGGATGTAATACAACAACAATAAAATTAAAAGAAAAAAGAAAAAAAAAAAAAGATAAAGACAGAATCTTAAAAGAAGCAAAAGAAAAGAAAAGAAGAGAGTTATCCACAAAGGAGTTCCAGTAAGACCATCAGCTGATTTCTCAAAAGAAACTTTGCAGACAGGGACTTGGCAAGAAGTATTCAAAGTGATGAAACCCAAGGACCTACAACAAAGATTGCTCTATCTAGCAAAGCTATCATTTAGAATGGAAGGGCAAATGAAGTGCTTCCCAGAAAAGCTAAAGGAGTTCTTCATCATCAAACCCTTATTATATGAAATGTTAAAGGGACTTGTTTAAGAAAAAGAAGATTCAAACTATGAACACTAGAATGAAAACAGATATCCCACCCCACTCCAGTTCCAGCAGAAACCCTCAAGCTTTTTGCCAGTGGGGTCTAGTACTTCTATCCTTGAGAGTTGAGAATAGATGCCGGCGACCTGTTTTTAAGCCAAGGTGCATTTTGGTAAGTCAGAGTCCTGGCAAGATGGCAGAGGAGTAAGAGGAGCTACACTAATCTCCTCCCAGGTCATATCTGGCATTACTTTTTTGGAGAAAAAGTCAGTTGGAATTATCAACAGAACACCAGCTGGAAAGAAGTCCTATACCCACAGATAGGACAGAAGAGGATACTTCAACACAAATGACTGGTAGGAATCGCAGAACGTGACCTGCCTGGGCCCCCACTGGATGCAGCAGCCAAAGGGACAGAGCCGGGAGTTCCACCTGAGAAGGGTGAGCTCTGGTCCCTCAGCTGGGTGTCCTAGGCTACACCAACACAGTTAAGAGTAGAGCAGCACACAGGTGAGAAAGGCAGAAAACCATTGAGTTTACTAGCCTAAGAGAATGCTAGAGACAGAGAACTACTAGGATGACCACAACAAAAATATATTGGCACCCGCCGACCCTGGGCTCCAGCAGAGGGAGGGCAGGGTGAACTGGATGCTTGGGGAAGACTCTAAGGCAGTGGCTTGGAGGAGAGAAGTGGGGAGGCAGCTGTGAGGATCCCAGTGCTGACTCATCTCCCACACCTCAGGTGGGCTGTCATGCGCCAAGCAGCTTCCCTAGGAGGGTCCTCATAGCCCGGCCCGCTGGAAGCAATCTGCTCCACCCAGCAGTGCCTGAGCCTGGCACCTGATCACAATTCTTTGCTTTACATCTAAATAAACCTCTCCTGCCCTGCCCTATCTGAGTGTGAATACAATATTGGCACCTGAAGAGATTATATCTTGCCCAGCAGAACCTGGGCCTAGTGGCTGATTACAACCTCTCTGACTTACAGCTGGCTCAGTCAGTCAGCCCCACACAGTGGCCAGAAAGCCTTGTGGCTGACTGTGGATTCATTGCTTTGCAACTGAGTCAGTCCTTCTCACCCAGCAGGTGCTGGGCCTGGCGGCTGATTACAAACTCTCTGACTAACAGCTGGGTCAGAGTCAGCCCCACTGAGTGACAAGTGAGCCTGGTGGCTAATCCGGGATTCATTGGTTCACAAATGAGTTGGTTTGCCCCGCCCAGTGGCCTCTTAGCCTGGCAGCAGATCACAGATTCATTGGATTACAATTAAACCTTGCTGTCTAGCCCAGCGGCTCCTGAGCCTGGCAGCTGATCACAGATTCACTGATTTATATCTGAATCTGTCCCACCAGGCTGCACCTGAACTGGAGGCTGATCCATTGGATTAAAATTGAACCTCTCTGTCTGGCCCAGACGGGCCTGAGTTTGTTAACTGATTGATTTACAACTGAATCGGTCTGTCACCCCAAGCAGCATCTGGGCCTAGTGGCAGATCACAGACCAACGGGATTACAACTAAATCAATCCTTCCAGCCTAGCAGTTCCTTATCCTGGCAGCTGATCAGTCTAATAAGATTATAAGGAAACCTAAAAATGGGGAGAAAAAGAAGCAGTCCATCACCAAAAAGAAAGGAGGAATCCCCAAAAAGATCATTAAATGAAACAGAGGCAAGCAAACTATCAGATATGGAATTCAAAATAATGATAGAGAAGCTCAATGAACTCAGCCAGCTAAAAGAAAACTACAAACAACTCCAGGGGAACTACAAAGCACTCCAGGGAAGCAACAAGGAACTTACTGAGAACTACACCAGCATTAAAAAAGACATAGAAACCGTCAGTAGGAGCCAGAGGAAAATAAAGAATACAATTTCCAAAATGAAGAATACAGTAGAAGGAATCAACAGCAGGCTAGAGGAAGCAGATGATCAGATCAGCCAGCTGGAGGACAACGTAGAAAAATATTCCAAGACCTGTTTTTAAGCCAAGGTGCATTTTGGTCAGAATGAAAAAAGGGCTGAACAAGAATGAAGAGATTTTAAGAGAGTTGCAGGACAACATGAAATGCAAGAGTATCATAGGGATACCAGAAGGAGAAGAGAAACAAGGAATGGAAAACCGGTTCAAAAAAGTAATGAGAGGAAACTTCCCTAACATGATGAGTGAAAATGTAACTCAAGTTCAGGAAGCACAGAGGGTCCCAAGAAGAATGAAAACAGACACACTCCAAGACACACTATAATTAAAATGGCAAATTTCAAAGATAAAGAGAGAATCCTAAAAGTATCATGAGAGAAACAGCAAATAACATATAATGCGCTCCAATAAGGTTATCAAATGATTATTCAACAGAAACAATATAAGCCAGAAGGGAATGGCAAAAAATAATCCAAGTAATAAGAAACAAAGGCTTGCAACCAAGAATACTCTACCCAGCAAGGCTCTCATTCAAAATGGAAGGAGAAATAAGGAGTTTCCCAGACAAAAGAAAACTAAAAAAATACATCTCTACCTAACCAGCATTGCAAGAAATGCTAAAAGGTCTATTTAAAAAAAATAAAAATGAAGAAACAGAGACAGACAGAGAGGAACACAGGTACAAAGGGGAAAAATGGCAATAAACATCAATCAATAATAACCTTAAACGTAAATGAATTAAATGTGCCAATCAAAAGACACAGGGTAGCTTAATGGATAAGAAAACATGACCCACATATATGCTGTCTTCAAGAGACGCACCTCAGAACAAAAGTCGACACAGACTGAAAGTGGAGGGATGGAAGAATATATATCAAGCAAATGGACATGAAAAAAAGGTTGGAGTAGCAATACCTATTTCAGACAAAACAGATTTTACAATGAAGTCCATAAAAAGAGACAAAGAAGAACATTTCATAACATTTAAGGGAACAATCCATCAAGAAGATTTAACTCTTGAAAACATACATGCACTCAACATAGGAGCTCCCCAATATATAAAGATAATCTTGGAGGACTTCAAGAAGGAAATAAACAGCAGCACACTAATAGTATGGGATTCTAACCCCATTATCAAAAATGGACAGATCTTCCAAGCAAAAAAACACAGCAAGGATATTGTGGCACTGAAAAACACTCTAGAGGAAATGGACCTAACTGATATATATAGAACCTTTCACCTCAAAGAAGCAAAATACACATTCTTTTCAAATGCACATGGGACATTCTCTAAGATTGACCACATGGTAGGTCACAAGATAAGCCTCCACAAATACACAAAAATGGAAATCATACCCTGCATCTTCTCAGATCACAATGGATTGAAACTAGAAACCAACCTCAAGGGAAAAAACTAAAAGCACTCTAACTCATGGGGACTGAATAACATGATTTTAAGTAATGAATTAGTTAAAATGAAATCAAAGAGGAAATCAAAAAGTTTCTGGAAAAAAATGACAATGAATTCACAACAGTCCAAAACCTATGGGACACAGCAAAGGCAGTCCTCAGGGGGAAATTTATAGCAATACAGGCCTACCTAGAAAGGATGGAAGAAGCTTATACAAACAACCAAACCATAAAGCTGCAAGAATTAGAGGAGCAACAACAAACAAAGCCCAGAGCAAGTAGAAGGAAGGAAACTACAATTTGAAGAAATTCAATTTCTTCAAACTACAATTTGAAGAAAAAATAAGTCCAGGAGTTGATTCTTCCAACAAATAAACAAAATTGACAAATCTTTAACCAGACTCATCAAGAGAAAGAGGACCCAAATAAACAGAATCAGAAACAGAGGAGAAATCACAACTGATACTTAAGAAATACAAAGGATTATAAGAAATTACTACATGCAACTATATGACAAGAAATATGACAACCTGGGTGAAATGAACAAATTTCTGGAAACATACCCAAAGCAATCTATAGATTCAATGCAAACCCAATTAAAATACCAATGATATGCTTCACAGGAATAGAAATAAAACATTCTTCAAAAATTTATACGGAGCCAAAAACACCTACAAATCGCCACAGCAATCTTGAGAAAGAAGAACAAGGTAGGAGGAATCACAATACCAAACATGAAACTACTACAAGGCTACTGTAATCAAAACAGTCTGTTACTGGCACAAGAATAGACATATAGATCAATGGAACAGAACATAAAGCCCAGAAGTAAACCCAGGACTCTATGGTCAATTAATATTAGACAAAGCAGGAAAAGAACATAAAATGAGGTAAAACAGTCTCTTCAACAAGTGGTGTTGGGAGAACTGGACAGCAACATGCAAAATAATGCAACTAGACCACCAACTTACACCATACACCAGAATAAACTTAAGATGGATAAAGGATTTAAACGTAAGAAGTGCCACCATAAAGGTCCTGGAGAAATATATAGGCAGTCAAATTTTAGATATCCTACGCAAAAATATGTTTACTGATACTTCTCCAAGGGCAAAGGAAATCAAAGAACAAATAAACAAATGGGACTATATCAAACTGAAAAGGTTCTCTTAAGCTAAAGAAAACACCAGCAAAATTAAAAGGGAAACAACTGTATGGGGAAACATATTTGCCAATGATACCTCTGAGAGGGGTCTCATCTAAAAAATATATAAAGAGCTATTGCGACTCAACACCAGGGAGACAAACAGCCCGATTAAAAAATGGACAAAAGACCTGAACAGACAACTCACTGAGGAAGACATACAAAGGGCCCAGAGGCATATGAAAGAATACTCAACATCACTAGCCATCAGAGAGATGCAAATTAAAACCACAATAAGATACCACCTCACACCTGTCAAAATGGAAATCATCAACAGATCAATAAACAAGTGTTGGTGAGGATGTGAGGCAAAGGGAACCCTGGTGCACTGTTGGTGGGAGTGCAGGCTGGTGCAACCACTATGGAAAACTGTACGGAGTTTCCTAAAAAAAACACTAAAAATGGAACTGCTTTTTGATCCAGCAATTCCACTACTAGGATTATACCTGAAGAACCCTGAAACACCAATTCATAAGAACCTAGGTACTTCTATGTTCATAGCAGCGCTATTTACAATGGTCAAGTGCTGGAAACAGCCTAAGTGCCCATCAGTGGACGAATGGATCAAAAAACTTTGGTACATTTACACAATGTAATACTACACAGTAGAAAGAAAGAAGGACCTCCTACCCTTTGCAACAACATGGATGGAACTGGAAAGTATTATGCTTAGTGAAATAAGCCAGTCAGTGAAAAACAAATACCATATGATCTCACCCATTACAGGACACTAATGAACAAAACAAACAAATAAGCAAAACAGAACCAGATACATGAATACAATGAATAGACCTTTAGTGGGCAGGACAGGGGCGGTAGAAAGGGGCAGCAAAGAAGGGGAGCAGTTTAGTCAAGGAACCAGCATGGAGATACCATGGACATGGACAAGGAGGATTGACTTTAGGCGGGAGTGGGTGGATGGGGCAGGGGACAGAGGGGAGTAAAAAGGGGATGGATGTTTTACAACAACAATAAAATTAAATTTAAAAAATTAAAAAAAAAATAAAGTATGACAACAAACTCACAAGTATCAACAACAGAACCTGAAAAATGAAAAAAAAAAAGAAAAAAAGAAAACAAAACAAAACAAACCAAGCAAACTAGAACAGGACCAGAAACATAGGTATGGGGATCACTGGGAGGGTTATCAACTAGGAGGGGGAAGGGGTTAAACAGGGAAATGGTGCAGGGGTTACGAAACATAGTTGCTGGTTATAAAATAGATGAGGAAGATGAGAATAACAGGGAAAGGGTGAAATCAGTGAACTTATATGCACAACCCATAGACATGAACTAAGACAGGGGGTGGAACTACAGGGGGTGGGACTGCAGGGCATGGGGGTAGGTTTTGGTGGAGGGGAGCAAAGGGAAAAGAATTTGGGACCACTGTAACAGCAAAGTCAATAAAATATAAATAAATAAATAAATAAATAATCTCACTTGAGGCTCACATTCCTGGTCACCAGATTTTGCAACTAATGACCAGAAATGCCAATTTGGCAGCTCTACAGCCATAGCTACCAATATTTTAGTAGAAGGACAAACTCAAGTCATCACAGTGTCTATTTTATAATCCAGTTTGCTTTGCTAAGGATTAACTGGCAGAGTTGAGAATTGCCACAATACTCACCCACCACCCTTGATGAGATTGAGATCAGCATCTACTTCGTCAGCACCATCAATGGCAAGGTCAATCTGTGTCAGGAGAAGATAAAATCACTACTAAGAGCCTTCTGAAGGAAGGCTCTGTGCAAAGTTTGAGTATGCAATAGCTTATCAGACCTTCATCAGCCCTATTAGCTAGGTACAGTTATTTGCTTTTAACCAATCCAGGCACTGACAGGCTATTCTGCACATGCTGGAATTGTGGGATCATAAAATCTCAATGTGGGTACATCACCCCCAAGCATATTAACAGATATATATTTATCTGTGGTATTAAATTTTCATTGGGGAGGGGAACAGAGGGGAGCAAAAAGGGGATGGATGTAATACAACAACAATAAAATTTAAAAAAAAATTTCATTGGGGAAGGGAAGGGAGGTCATAGAGAGAGGCTCAGAAACAGATTCTAGTGTGGCAAAAACAGGCAATTTCAAGTGGACAGAAAAGACCCAATGAAGAGTTATAAAGCTGACACACAATTGATGTGTTCTGGGACTGAAAATTATCTGAGGTGCCCTAACTACAATACTGCCAAAGAACCTACCTTGCCTTGCCCACTCTTTCTGTTAGGAAAGCCCAACTATCAGCCTGGTTATGGAATGCCATAACCCTGCCCAACTCTTCCAATTCAGCCATGCCCTCTCCCCCTTATGCCAATGCATCAAAGCATCCACACTCAGTCCTAATCACTGCAGTCAGTCTGGGCACTGTCTGCATACATCCACATACCTGCCCAGAACTGCTCTTGTAGTTTCCATCTATCCCTCTGCAGAATGTTCTCTCTTTCCCTTGCCCCCTAGCCATCACACCTCCACTCAAACTTTACCTTTTCCCACAAAACCCTTCTAAGTAGCATCACTCTAGAGCTAGAAATTCATATTAAGGCTTTGCCTCAGGCAAGCAACTTGCCCTCTCTGTGCCTTTTTCAGCTGTGTGAAAATGGTGGGTACATAATGGTACCAACCCTCAAGATTACTGGAGATTAAATAATTTACTACAGTTACAGCACTAAATAAAATATCTAGTAAACAGTAAGGGCTCAGTAAATGCTAACTGTTAGGGACTGCTAGTCTGTTTGGCAAGGCCCAGCTAGCAGAAACGGGTGTTTGGCAAGGCCATCCCTAGTGCCAGGTGGACTCGGAACGGACACTGTGTATAGGGAGTCAGCCCAGTGTGTTTACCCCGTAGCCCATGAAGCATGGAAAGCAGAGAGATAATATGCCTTGTTCTCTGCAGCTAGCTTAGCTTCCTGGTTTCAGTTGAGCAGGTGCCAGTAATACCTGCATGTAAGCTTAGTGTGATTAATAAACGGGCCTCGCGGCTTGGGTGAGCCTCCCACCCCAACTTTGTCTCTTCTCTTTTTCTTGCGTCCTCCGCCGTCCAAACCCAGTGCATAATCCAGGGACGGCTGGTCCGTCACAGCTAACTATGACCATGCTGCTAACCCTATCAACTTCAGCTTTCCTGTATTATCTATGTGTTAAATCATCTTTACCAAAACTTAATTTTAACCTGTTTCCAAATGACCATGGTGCCTCACACAATTACTTCTCTTCTCTACTTAGTGATAAGCTCCATGGGCTGGCTCACTCTCATATCTGTCCAAGGACCAAAGGAAACCCTGCATGAAGCTGAGGGGCTTATCCAAGTCCCCTTTACTACGCTCAGATTGAGTACTCAAAGTTAAACCAAAGGGAACATACTAAAAATCAACCACCTCTCTGAGTGTGACCTCAGCCAGGATTAATACACAGGTCTCAGGAGAAAAACTAGCATGATTAACTGGTCTTTCTCCTAGACATAATACCTTGAACCCATAAACAAGTTAGAGCCATAAAAAAGGAGACAGATGAGTAGCCTCTTACCTCGGGGTGTCGGTCCAAGTCACTGAGAGTTAAGCCGTACTGCAGGATGAGCTGGCGGGCCTATGAAAGACAGGAAAAAACACCCATAATCATTTACCCTGAGCACATGACACAGATTTTCAGAATTCTGTTGGATTTAAGTGTCAAACACTGAGTCCTGACCAAGGCTCCCTCCCAAACCCCAACCTGGATCACCAAGAGATAGGAGATCTAGATCCATGAAAGGAAACAGTTAATTCATCCTGAGATCCACACAAAGGCAAACAGCATATAGTGAAAACCTAGTCCAGAGCTAATCTAAGAGCTCCTCCTAAGTAACCTGCTATTTTACGACAGTGCTAAGGTTTCCTAAAGCTTCTTGTTATAAAGTGTTTTTAAAAACTTCCTAAGATAAGAACCAAATCTGTAAAATAATTAGAAAAGTTTTTAAAAGCAATCCAACAGTGGCTAACTAAGGAACGTGGTAAATTGACAGCACCAGACTGGGAGAGATTTAGGGTATCTATGGAAAAATTCAGTACCACTGACCTTAATAGACACGCCTTATAAATAATTAACATTTAGCACAGGCTGACCAAAGGGGAGAGCAATGGTGACTGCCACCACATAGATGTGAGCAGGATTCATAGCGAAAACAAATGCACCATGAACCTTGATCACCCAAGTGTAAGTCAGGAGAATCTATGTTAATGTCATTATTCACAACATGCAAAGGAACCAAAGAATGAAAATGTTTTTTTCAAAGGCATGACTTGAAAATATTTTCCTCTTACAGTGAATAGCAACATGAGATTAAGAATCACAAGGTCTGGGTTCCGATCTTAAATGAGCCAGCCATGTAACCCCTGACCAATTTTCTCATCTATCATAAGACAGGGATAGATGAAAAGCCCAACAAATTTGCACATCCAAAATCCTAAGACTTTAAGAATAAAACACAAAGATCCTTAGAATTTGCAACATATTTGGATCCTGATTCAAACAAACTGTAAAAAATTATTTTAAGGATACGACAAATGGGGAATTTTGAATGCTGGATTTTTATTTGATACTATTAAATGTTACTGTTACAGTTTTTAGTATTGTTAGATGTTTAAAAGTGTATTTTTCATACAGACATAATAAAATATATACAATTAATTTATGCTATGATTGGGATGTTTCAAAACACCCTAGGGGGAGGAGAATGGAGTACAGAGGAAACAAAATTAGCCATGAATTGATAATTGTTCAAACTGGGTGATGGGTACATGGAAATTCATTATATTATTCTTTATCCTTTCTGAAGTTAAAAATTTTCCATAATAAAATGCTGACTGAAAGAAATGTTTTTAAAAACATGATTTTGTTCTTATTAAAAAGAAACATATAATGAGGAAATAATAACAAAATCATATTACTGGATTATTTCCAAGTTCCAAGATTTCTCCAAAAGTTAGTACTGGAGAAATCACCCTAATTCCAGAACAAGAGACTATAAAAACATGAAGAGTATCCAGAGATCCAAGATGGAAGCATAGATAGTCATGCTGCGTCTCCTCCTATAACCAAAAACAATACATCATTACTTCAAAACTAGACATCCAGAAATTCCTGAAAGTAGAACTGCATGGAAATCCAACAAACAAAAGACAGAAGAAAGACTCATCCAGACAGGTGTGACAGCTCTACCTAGACGCAGAGGCAAACACAGGAGCCTGTCTAGATGCAAAGACAGAGAAACACGACTCAAAAAAGAGCACAAATCAAGGTCCCAGTGGCCAAACTAAGAATCAGAGAAGTAGCCAATCTACCAGATGAACAGATAGCCAACCTGACAAATGAAGAGACTGCCCACCTAATAGCAACATAGTTTAAAATGCTGTAATAAAAATAAATAAATAAATAAATAAAATGCTGTAATAAAGATGCTCACAGACTTGACAGATATGTTGGAATACGGTAAACACTTAAGGGGAAAAAGTGAAGGCTAGGCCAAATGAAACAAAGGAAAATCCACACAAAACCAATGGTGAAGGGAAGGAAAACGGGGTTCAAATCATAATTTGTAACATAAGGAAGAAACAGTCCACTAGCACAAAAAATGAAAACAAGAATTGAAAAAATGAAGAGGATTAGGAACCTCTGGGAAGACTTTGAGCATGCCAACATCTGAATCATAAGGGTGCCAGAAGGAGAAGAGTAAGGGCAAGAAATTGAAAACTTGTGTGAAAAATAATAAATGAAAACTTCCCAAATTTGGTGAAGGAAATAGACATATAAGTCCAAGAAGCACAAAGAGTCCCAAACAACTAGATCCAAATTGAATCATACCAAGGCACATCATAATTAAAATGCCAAAGGTTACGGATAAAGACAGAATCCTAAGAGCAGCAAGAGAAATGAACAGTTATCCACAAAGGAGTTCCAATAAGACCATCAACTGATTTCTCAAAAGAAACTTTGCAGACAAGAAGGATTTGGGAAGAAGTACTCAAAGTGATGTAAAGCAAGGGCTTACAACCAAGATTGCTCTATCCAACAAAGCTATCATTTAGAATGGAAGGACTAATAAAGTGCTTCCCAGACAAGGTAAAGCTAAAGGAGTTCTTCATCACTAAGCCCTTACTATTTGAAATGTTAAAGGGGCTTATTTAAAGAAAAGAAGATCCAAAATATGAACATTAAAGTAACAAAAAACTCACAGCTATCAAAACAGAACCTGAAAAATGAAAAAGAAGGAAAACAAAAACAAACCAAGCAAACAACTAGAACAGGATGAGAAACAGGTATAGGGACCACTGGGAGGGTTATCAACTAGGAGAGGAAGGAGACTGAAATGAGGAAATTATGCAGAGATTAGGAAACATAGTTGGTGGGTAAAAGATAGACAGGGGGAAGTTAAGAATAATAGAGGAAAGGGTGAAATCAGAGAACTTACATGAATAACCCATGAACATGAACTAAGGGGAATTGGAATGCTGGCAGGAATGGGGAGACTGGGTGGAGGAGAGCAAAGAGAAAAGAATTTGGGACAACTGTAACAGCATAATCAATAAAATATACAAAAAATGTTTTTAATAAAAAATAACATTAATAAGAATATCTGAAAGGCAGCCTCAAAAATGATTCTCAATGATCCCCTCCTCCTAGTATTCATGCCCATGGTAATCCCTTCCCACATTGTCTCAGGTTATTCTGTATGACCAACAGTACTCAACAGAGGTGATGGCAGATACTGCTGAAATGAACTGGTGCAGGGGACTAGGAAGTGTAACATGCTCAAAAATCCTCCCCTCCTCTTTCCCTCCTCTCCCTCTGTCCTTCTCCTACCACATACTCTGGGGAAACCAACTGCTATGTCCTTAAGATACTGAGACAACCCTGGGCATAGGCCCTCTACTCAACAGCCTGTGAAGAACTGAGGTCTGCAAACACCCAGAGGATGAGCTAGGAAGAGATCTTCAACCATGTTGACTCTTGAGATGACAACAGCTGAACTGCAACCTCATGAGACCCAACTATACCACTTGATTCCCGACTCTTGGAAACTACAAATAAACTTAGTTGTTTGAAACTGTTAAGTCTGGGGTACTTTGTGGAACAAATAGTGTAATACGTATGGTGTTGGAAAAATGACAAAACTGCATATAATTCAGTGTGATGTTCTAGCATGCAAATAAAATTGTAATGTACTATGATTTCCTATTACTTTTACATACTTTAGGACTAGTACTAAACTGTATTCAAATACATTACAAGAAAACTGGATGCTGGAAAAATGTTCGAACACAATTCCTATGGAAAAAGTCCTGTGTTAAATATATTATTTTAACTTGACATTTCTTAAGTTCAAAGCACCACTTGCCAATGTTCCTGTTTGATGAGGATGTCCTGTTGTCCATCTAGGCTGTAATCCGTGTACAACAGGACATATTTCAAATATTCTTGTCACCCTACAAAAGTTGGTATCATATTGAGCCAATAGTTGAGTAAATGATCGCTTTGAGCTCAATCCAAAAGAATCACTTAGTGAAAGCCTTTGTTTTAAGGAATGGATGCCCAGGAAGGTCACACAGTAGTTACGTTGAAGAGAGTGTGGAACAGAAATACAGTCACCTGCTTTCCTATCCTGTATAGGGACTAGGAATGGAAGTAGAAAAGGAAAATGGAGGGAAAGGAGAAAAAAGAAAACAACCCTACTTATAAATGGAATCAAAGTCACCTTACATAATAATATGCTATTAATTATTCTAGTTATAGTAACAATTTTAAAAGGAGTGTTTTGAGGTCTTGGCATCCCTCCTCTACCTCAAATGCTCCACCTTCTCCCAAATTCCAGCCCTTCATATCCAACTGAAAGGCCATCTTTTCCAGGAAGCTTTCCTCAGTTCCCTGGCAAAGAATGGGCTCTCTCCATCCTCTACTCTACTTATTCTACATTATCTCTACTTATTCATGACAAATGACACACATAAGTGTAGAATTCATCCAACAAACATACCTAAGAGCCAAGCACAACACTAGGACACTGGAGATAGTAACTAACACCTCCCATGTCCAGGGAGCCTCATCTTCCTAATACAACTATATACACCATGTCCAACTAATTCTGCTTCCTCACCACCACCAATCACCACCACCCTCCCACCCAGCACCAGTCCAGAGTCTGGCACATGAAAGGGCCAGTAGGTAGTGCTGTCTACATTGTGTAGCTGGAGAGGCCTGTCAGTGATCCCTCTGCCCCACACAAATGCTCATCTTCCCAAATAATAAGCAATAACATGAGCACAGGATCTTCCCTTCCTTTAAACAGTATGTATTCCTATTCATAATACAGAAGACCTTGTACAATGACCTCAAGATCCCACTGGATTGAGACCCTTTAAATTTGCTCCCATCAGCAAATTCTCCAACTCTCCTATCTCCCCACCTTTGACTGGATGTCCTGCACACACAGAGAAGTCATACTCACAAATGGCCTGAATGATAGGTGTTGAACTGCGTTCCCCTAATGTCAAAGTTCTAACCTTTTAAGTACCTCAGAGTGTGACCTTACTTGGAGATAGGATTCTTACAGAGGTAGTCAAATTAAAATAAAATTAGAGTGATCCCTAACCCTGTTTCACTGGCTTCCTTATAAAAGGAAATTTGCACACAGTGATAAACACACACAAAGAAGGCAGAAACCAGGGTGATGCTCCTACAAGCTAAACAACAGCAAAGATGGCCAGCAAACCACCAGAAGTTAAGAGAGAGGCACAGGACAAGGTTCTCCCTCACAGCCTCTGAAGGGCTTAACTCTTGCCGACACCTTAATCTCAGAAAGCTGGCCTCCAGAACTGTGAGAAAGTAAATTTGTTTTGAGTCACTCAGTTTGTGGGGCCTTGTTATAGGAGCCCTAGTAAACTGAATTCAACACAACAGCCCTACCATGGGACTATCAACCCACCACTGGCTCAGTCAGCACCAATGTAGCCACAGGTGCCCAAATGGGATCAGCATGTACTGAACAACACATAATCAAACTCACAATCTAAGTAAGGCACAGGTGGCAAACACAAGGCCCATGGGCCAAATCTGGCCCTCCACCTTATTTTATCATTTCCGGCACCAGCCCTGCACCTTGTTTCGCTTAACTATTAAGGAGCAGTTTCATTACAGTCCTAAAATTACATTTGGCCATTTGAAGGCAACTGCAAAGCTGATGTGGCCCCTGGTGAAAATAAGTTGGACACCCCTGATCTAAGGGGTCTCCTGAAGAGTGCACAGCAAACCCTTTGTTTGCCTCTTCTGTTCTTGAAAGTACAGGAAATCAGAAAGCTAATAATAATTAGCCTGTGCTTGTGGAAAAAAAAAAGAAGCAATGCCCTTCTCACAGCAATCCCACAGCTGATGCACCCCTGCAAATGCTTCATATTATTAATGACAGGCTAGCACTCTTTTCATTTTTCTTAAAATTTACAATGCAATCTGAAAACATTTCCCCTTCTACCACCTAATTAAAGTAGACTGAATAAACAACTGTTTTTAGCTTAGATGAGACCCAACTTCCAAATGTTTTTTTATTATCCCAAAGCCTAACTTTAGATGGAAACTCCATACAAATCCTTTAAATCACTACAGGTTTACTTGTTTAAAAGGTAGGGCCTGAAATATACTTATTTTCTTTTAGTCATTTCATTTTGGGACATTGTGTCTGGCTAAACTTAATAGGAAATAAGTTTGGCTTTGGAAGGGAAAAAACCAAAAGCAAAACAGTAACTGAACAAGTCAATTTTTAAAAGCCCTATAAACTGTGAACAACCCCTCCTCCTCACTTCCTGGAACTGGCCAGCAGTTGCTGTTAATTACCACCATGAAACACATTAAGAATGCAGGATCAAATTTTCAATTAAAGACAGCAATATAAGCACCTGTGTTTAGCTCAGTTTCTTCCCAAAATCTCGCTAAAACTGTTAACAAAGGAATTTTTCTGAACAGCATAAAACAAGAAAAGAAAAGAAAAGGAAAACAGCAAGAAACTTTTTTAAGAACAGATTTCTTTTTAATTTATTTTGAGATGGAAGGGGAGGGGAAAAGAGAGGGACAGAAAATAATGCTATGGGAAGGATACATTGACCAGTTGCCTCTCACCCAACTGGGGAACCTGGCACACAACGCAGGTGTGTGCCCTAACCAGGAATCGAACGGTGACCCTTTGGTTCACAGGCCAGCACTCAGCCCATGGACTCATACCAGCCAAGGAAAAAAATGGCAACAAACTTTCAAAAGCTGGACTACTAATGCACAAATTAATGGTAAGTGGCAGAAATGAGAAAGAAATCTTAAACCAGTACTGGACAAAGCGAAAAAGCAAACAAAAGATTCTCCCAAAAGATTCAGGACTCAAAGGCACTGTGAACTCCAGGGAGCAGACAATGGTGGAAGTGAAGGGGAAATTTATGGAACGGCTATGTAGGAACTTCTTATATATCCATAACCTTCTCTGCTACTCCCAAAGCAGCATGTTTATTCTCTGCAGAGGGTCAAACTAGGTCTCGGGACTGGGTTGCAAGGTATAGGTGAAGACGGGGATACTCCTTCAGTGATCTTTTATTGTGTAAAAGCTACACCAAAACACAGTGGCTTAAAAGCAAACCTTTATTAATCCCCATGATTCCCTAGACTAGGAAGTTTCTGGGCTGGGTTGGGTGGTGTAAATGGCCTCATTCACTAAATAGCCTGGGGCCAAAGAGACACTCTTCGCCAGGGCTTGTTCACCTGGGGGCAGAATGGTTTCAGCAGCACGAAGGGCCAAACCCAATGCAAGAGTACCTTTCAAGTCTCTCTGGCTTGGTCACATTCCATTGGCAAACAAGTCCCATGATCATAATCAAAGAGATCCTGTAAAATACTACCCACTACTTTTTCATCTACCACAAATAATAAAAATGATAATTAAGAGCAAGTTTATGTCCAGATAATGACAGATGTCTTCCAGCCCTCTTACCTACCTGACTCCCACAATAGGAGCAGCCATGCATGCCCTCCCTCCCAAGAGGAAACGCCACAGTTAAGACCACCCTGATCCTGAGAACTAGTTTCCAATCAGCTTCTTAGCCTACCTTCCTATAGCCAAGAATATCAGAGTAAGAAAAACAGAAATTTAATTTTTTAAACTACCATAGCAATCTAACAATATTTTGATACTGTTGGTTGTTACTTGACTATATTTGTCAAAACTCAATTATATGCTAGAAAGGGTAAATTTTACTATATGTAAATTATACCTTCAAAATACTGTAAGAAAATAACTTTGAGGAAACATATATAAAGAGGAGAAATTTTAAAAACAAAAATATCATTAATATCCTCAGGGAGGTAAGAGGAGAAATTGAAAATCTGAACCCATAAAGAACAAAAATTTTTTTCAGAAAACAATAGTTTTTGTTTGAAATTAAAACATATGAGAGAAAAAGACAATGCCAGGAAACTGAAAGGACAAAATAGGCCACACATACCAAGGACACAGAGGTCCTAGAAAGAAAATAGAGGGAGAAAAAAATCAAAAGAATTAATAGGAAAAACATCCCAAAATTGAAGAATGTGAATTTGCAGAATGAAATGTCCCAGCAAGTGAGTAGCAGAGTGAACAAAAAACAAACAAAAATACACACGCACACACCAAGACAGACACAAAGTGGTGAAATTTCACTGGAGACAGAGAAAGGGTAATACAGAAAAAAAACAGGTTTCCTATAGCAGATCACTAATCAGAACAGCTTCATGCTCAACAGCAATTTGAAAACCAGAAGACAATAGAGAGAGAAAGTCCTTGAAAATTCTAAGGAATGATTCAACACAGAATTCTCTGTTGATCAAATAAATGACTTCAAGAGAAGCTAGAATAAATACATTTTCAGGTATTCACAGTGGCAACAAATTTATATCTCATGAGCTTGGGCAGCTACCTAAAGGATGTGCTTAGCCAAAACTGAAGAAAACAAAAAAGTGTGTAGGGAAGGCATGAGGAACAAGACCAAAAAATAGAATGGGTCCAAAACAACAGGAGGAAATGTCCTGGTTACAACAGGAGTCCCCAAGAAAACAGCCACAAGCAGCAGCTATAACATTACTAACCCCAACCTTCCAGAGAGACTTGACCAAGATGATGAAAATGATGGAGTGGAATAGCCACTGTGTTGGAAAGGGTTGAGAAGAAACTTCCCAGTCAGTCCAGGGAATCATAAGGATTAATAAATACGTATTTGCTCTTTTAAGCCACTGTTTTAGGCTAAGAGTAGAGGGTTGCATTAGTAAGGAGTACATAGACAACTAAGCAAATAAATATAAAAAAAAAACAAGCCAAAAAAAAAAGGCAACACCTGATTAATTTTCAAGAAAACAAAATAATGGGCAGGTAAGGAAGAGTAATTGTAGCACACTACACAGATCAGCTGTAGTTTGGATGGTCACAGTTCTGTAAAATTCGACCTCTTCAAAATGTAACTACAGGAAGACTGAGAGTGAAGAGTGTGTAAACAGTGAAACAAATGAGTTAAAAGATAATCAAATGCATCTTCCATTCATCCCTTCAGTGCAGAATTGTTACCTAAAGTTGAAAAAACTTTAAAATACCAAGAAAAGCATACCTGTTTGAGATAATGGGGCAAATATCCAATCAGCCAAAGGAATTTTTAAATTATTTCCATCTAAAGAGCAAGAAATGGCGCTTGCTGGTCTGAGGTAGGGAATAAGGGGTATTGTTTTTTAAAAAAAGGCTTGAATGATTTGCTTCTTCAATCCATGTGTAAGTACAGTCATGTGCCATGTAATGACAGGGGTACGTTCTGAAATGTGTTGGGTGATTTCATCATTGTAGAACATCACAGTGTGCATATACACAAACCTAGATGGTATAGCCGACTACTATAATTGTATGTGCTATACTTTTATACAACTAGCATCACATTTGTTTACACCAGCATCAAAACAAACACTCCATTATGACAGCTACAATGTCATTAAGCAACAGGAATTTTCAGCTCCATTATAATCTTGAGAGCATCATCTTTTCATCTATGTGGTCCTTTATTGACTAAAATGTTATACATCAGCCCTGGCTGGTGGCACAGTGGATAAGGTGTTGGCCTGCGAACCCAAAGGTTGCAGGTTCGATTCCCCAGCCAGGGCACATAACCAGGTTGCAAACCAGGTCTCCAGTCAGGTCTGTGGCTGGAGGCAGGTGAAATGCAACCGTACATTGATGTGTCTCTCCCACTCTGCCTCTCTCCCTTCCCCTCTTTCTAAAATAATGAAATAAAATCTTTAAAAAAAAAAAAGTTATACATCACATGACTGCATAGCTTTAATTAAAAATATTACTCACCCACAAAAAAGAATGAATATTACCATTTGTGACAGCATGGATGGACCCCAAAGGGGTCAGAGAAAGACAAGATTTCACTTAAATGTGGAATCTAAAGAGCAAAACAAACAAACAAAACAGAAACACACTCAGATACAGAGAACAGACTGATGTTTGCAACAAGGGAGGGGAGTTGGGGCCGGATGACGAAGGTAAAGAGATTGAGAAGTACAGATTAGTAGGTACAAAATAGTCACAGGGATGTAAAGTATAGCATAGGAAATAGAGTCAATGATGCTGAAATAACTGTGTATTTTAAATATCGGGGAACTGCTTTGTAAAGTACATGATTGTTTAATCACTATGCTGTACACTTTAAATTAACACAAAATAATACTTAATGGCAACTGAAAATAAAAATAAAAATAAACACTTTAGATAATATGCTGCAACAACTGCAGATTCTGGTGCACCACTGGGAATTGTTTTTGCTGTTTATTTAGTGACTTGTTTGCACTAACTTACTTTATAGTCCTATCTTCCCTGCATTTTATGGCCACAGATATTTTTGCTCAGTTTGGAGTTTTCTTTAATTGTTTTTATTTTTTAACCCTAGGTTCCTAAGAGTCACCCAGTGTCAGCATAATTTAGTTGATTATAAGTTATGCTTAAACAGATTAAACCAGTAAGACTTTCACCCTTTGCTAACAAATCTATATGTGGACTAAGGAATTTAGTCCAAGATCAGGCACTAGACAAGCTGGCCCCAGCTTTTATTTTCTGCTGGGCTTTCTTATGTGTCTTCCTCACCGGCACAGGGCACCAAATTGAGACAGGAAAGATAAGTAAATAACTAGGCCATCTCTGACCTCTCTTCAGCCTGTACACTGCACCTTGCCCAAATGCACCTTTTCCAAACCTCCAGGAATATGTGAGTTTATCAAGACCTTCTATGCTTAAAAAAAAAAAAAACCACATACAATATGTAAGTAATTCATTACATAATAAAGAAAAACATTAGATGGTCAAGTTGCTTGGAAAATTACATACCTATCTGTATGGGATGGTGACAGTTGATGTCAAAAGCTAAGATTGATTGCTTGCATCTGCACAGCAGAAGCAGGCCAGTGGCTGGCTACAGCCAGAACCAGTTGGGGTTGAGAAGGGAACAGATAACCGAAAGCTTCAGCTGAATGTGGCTGTAACCGGTGCAGAAGAAACATTTATCGTTTAGATAGCCTGGGAACAGGACAACCTTTGCCTGCAGTGTTCCCTAAGCCTGCAAAAATTCCTTGAACTTTATCTAACAAACCTCTATAAAATAAATGCGGAGACCATATTCAGGGTCACTGTCTCTCCATCCGAGGGCAATGGTCCTCCTGGCCCCTGCTTTTCTCTAAACTGTGTTGTTTTTCATAATTTCTTGTTGCCCCCACTTAGGGACCTCTACTCCACGTGGGTTACAGCGCCTATCTTTTCAAAATGCCCAGAAAATCCATACAATTACTGATTTTAAAATTATCTTGTCAGGACAGTAGGATTTCAAAGGTGAAAACAAGATATGAAACCACTCATTTTCTAGCCTGGAGCAGAAATTATGGTCCTATCTTTCATCTTTTGGGTACCCACTCACCCTGTTGAGGGGGGCCCAAGAGATTTCACTCCAAGGAAGCTCTGGCAGCATGTACTACCCTAACTTCCTATCCTATCCACCTAGAATTTTATTCCCTACTCTGATAGGCTGGGGTCCCTGCCTGGCTTAAAGAACATCTTTCAGGCAACTTACCCATGGTCTCCCTTCATCAAAGGTACCTGCAGGCTGTGGGTGCCGAGCCTGCAGAATTGAAAGTATTTCTTTCCTAAGACCTAACTGTCCAAAACTAAGTCCACAAGTCACAGTAGCACCAATATATGCAACTCTAAACACATACCTTTCCCCACAAAAGTCAGATGATGGACAGGGATGGATCTACCTGGGCACCTCTCTTCCTTCCCTTCCTGAAACCTACTCTCCCCTGATTTTTTCCTAAATTTAGCTGGCTCTACTGCTTTCCTCCATGAGCCCCTACAATTTTATGGTAAAAGAACATTAGACATGAACTGCAAATACTGTACTTACATTATTAACACATGATTTAAATGCCCTCCCTATGCCCTTTGCCCTGGTTTTTCCATTTATAAATAAAAATAATGGATAGACATCATGTGGTCATCTCTATAGACTCGATCTGCCTATTATTCAGAGTGAATAAACGAATGCACCCAAAGCCACACTTCTAAGTAAATAACACTTCTGCTCCTAGCCCTCTCACCTGGAACAACCCTGGTATACCACCCAAAGCCTCGGGGACCCAGAAGATTCCTCGGCTACTGCTAAGATACAGACTGGAAAGCAGGACATACCTGGAAGGAAGTGGGAATACAGACGAGGTTCAGGTTCTCTTGTTTTACTCTTTCCGCTGTGGAGACAAAAGCTGTGTTGGTGAATTTTTACTCTCACTTTATTCTTCTTGTCATGTACACATTTGCTCAAATCCAACAGAAAATGAACTGTCTACCCCTGACTGAAGGCTGACTTTCATTCTGTGTCCCCGTTCTTGGTGAAAAAGTTGGAGAACTTACATCACACATTGCAAGAGAGACTAAGGAAGTGAGTACTAACTACCAAAAGAACAATGCCAGTGCTTGCTTGCTTGCTATTTTTATGTGCCTGGTAATGTTCAAAGTACTGTGTACAAATGAACTCTTTAAATCCAAAGACTAAGTTACAACCCAAAGATAAGTTAGTTATTATCTTCATTTTAAAGAGGTGTAAAACACAGTAAATGGGTAGTTACATAGCTAACAAGTGGAAGAACTGGAATATGATCCCAGGCAGTCTAGCTTCACAGACTTAACTACTTCCCTACACTATCTTTTACAAAGAAAAGCTAGAACTCAACTTTCACATTTAGTAAAAATATATAACCCAGAGGGTTGTTAGAGTAGGTTTATTTACTTATTTGAAGGATTGAACCTTTCAGGAAACTGATTTATTTTTTAAAGATTATCTTTATTTATTTTTAGAGAGAGGGGAAAGGAAAGAGGGAGAAAAAGAGGGAGAGAACATCAATGTGTGATTATCTTTTGAATGCTCCAACCAAGTGGGGACCTGGTCTGAAACCTAGTCTTGTGCCCTGACTGGGAATTGAACCAGTGACCCTTCAGTTCACTGACCAGTGCTCAATCCACTGAGCCACATCAGCCAGGGCAAAACCTGGTTTTTAAAAAGTCTAAACAAAACACTGTCTTGTTAAACTTTAAGTCCTTTTAATAACTGGGTATGATGCATCTTGTGAGGTTTAGATGTCAGCACTATGAAATCTATGGTTAATTCCCATGCTTAAAATCATCCACACACCCAGTGCTAAGGTAGAAGAGTGTATGAAGACCACGTTAGGTCAATGAGAAGGCTTCCAGGAGCCATAATCCAGCACCAAAACCACTCCTTAAAGACAAAGCATTGAAGAGGTCAGCATTTGGGCAAGCTTCTCCTCTGGGCTTTGTTCTTACAAACAGGAGCAGGGTGGTAAAACCTGTTGGCAACCCTCAGGAGCTGACAACTCATGAACCTTTCCTGAGCACAGACACCCTGATCAGAATTAAGTCAGCACCTGCAGGAACCAGCCACCAACTGCAGGCACCCTAAATTCTCTCCAGGGTCAAGCCAGCAACAATCTTGATTTGTTGCTTGAGATTGCCTGAGAAAGCCAAACTTCAGAGCTTGCCTCAAGGGTCCCTGAGACCAAAAACATATACACACACAGACACTCACACAGATGAGGATTAAAATTCTGCTGAGACCTCACCTTAAGTCTGCTCCTCCCTTCCAGCACAGGAAACAAAGGGTAACCCCCAAAGCTGGCCAAAGAGGCCCAAGATCCTTCTCTCAGGGAAGAGCAGGAACTCATTGACCTGGGGCAACAAGCCCTTCCTCCCAGCTCCATAGTACTGGAGCCACACCCCACCAGTACCAAACCCAAAGCTCCTTCCCACCCTGCCCTTCCATCTGCCCACACCCACCATCCCACACTAAACACCCAGGAAACAGCCCAAGACCATACCTATTCGCTGCACAGCATGGACAATGGTAGAACCACTTCCAATTCCCAGCACTTGATTATTCTGCTCAAAAAGAGGAAAATAAACATTAATACCATATTGTATTCCCTCTTCAGCCCACTTCCCAGAGATACAAAATTATTATAAATGTTAATTCACCAACATGGGTGCAAGGCAGGTACCAGTGCCCCTCTTACAAAAACATAACCACTGAACCCCAAAGCTGTACTTTACTATAGTGCTCAGTGGCAATTTATCAGCAGAGCCCTCCTCCTTTTATCACTGACATGATATCACCATTTCCTCCTGTTAAAAGAAAAACTAAGGAATATTAGAATGTTAAAGAGTTTATTTGAGCAAAATTTGGTTTGAATGCAGCATCCAATCTAGTAGATAGAAAGGAGCGCCAACGAACTGCCCAAAATGAAAGACTTATGTACTTTCCTTTAAGGGATGGCAAGATCTATCAGGTAGTTACCCAGCTACTATTGACCAGACAATTCACAACTGACTTGTTTAAGATTCCATTTCTGGGAGAGCCAAAACTGTAATTACATCTCAGTTTGGTGAGCTGGGCTTAGCATAAATGACTCCATTTTGGGTCTGTTGGCTAATATTTACCACTCCCTACATCCTATCAGACAAAAGGCTTGACTCACATGCAACATAGAGCACCTTATGCTGCCCTCCCAAAAACAGACTGCAAAAGAACACTGGAAGATCCCTGACCAAACCCTGGGCAAAGCAATCAGCAAGGAAAGGCACCACGCATTTAATAGGTCAAGGTTTCCTGACTTTAGCGCCTTTTCACAAAGGCTTAGCACTAGAAAGGAAGGAGACTGACCACAGATAACTTTCACGTTGGTGGCATCTAGGGGAACCTGAGAAACATATCCAACCCACCATCCAAACCACCATCCAAACCCCAGAATTAACAGAAAAGGAAAGAACCTGAAGTAAACTTGAGAAAGTAAATTACACCAGCAATTGTCCAGTTGATGCCAAGGTGTCACATTTTGCATAAGTCTGTTTGAAAGAAGATGGAAAGAGGACAAAGGCTTAGTTAAAAACATGAGAAAAAGTCTTCACCTGCATTAGGAAAGACTTGTAGAGATGTACACCACTTCCTGAGTGCAGTGAACAAGAAACAGGCATCACTACTGAGCCTGCCTTCTTAACAAAGGGGGAGGACCTAAGAGTAGACTAGAGGAAAGCAGGGCCCCAGCCAAGGTCAGTTAGACCACAAACAGCACAAGGTCAGGGTACAAACAATCAGGAAATAATGTGGAGCTCAGTTCCCAAGCAACTCCCCAGGAGCAATCTCTTGCCAGTCTTAAGGCAAAAAAGCTAAAAACCAAGGCAGCAACTATAAGCATCAATCTAAGAAGATTTATAAATGCTATTATAAAAGTCACTGCTCTTAACCCCTTAAAATCTCAAAACCCATTATCTTCACTTTAGTGATGAATATAACACTTTAAAGAAAAACTTAAGACTTGAAAATGAGATGGGATGCTGGAGTCAAACATACTGTTTTGTCTGAGCTTACAGGGTTATGTGCCTTTGCCTTTGGGATGGCAAAGGGACCTTTAACCCAGGATCTCAATAGTACCAGACAACCAAAAGGAATGCTGGACCCAAAAATATCACCACCCTTCCATCCCCTACTCAAAAATGCAGAGATAGCTGATTTTATGTCCCTTCTAACTAACTGCCTACTTCAACCACTGACCCATATGCACAGCGGATCAAGGTTTTGACCACTTTTCCACTTTCCTAGGGTGGTGATAACAAGCAGTTGGCCATCTGACCCCACAGCTCATGTCCCAGACAACCAGATAACAGAGCTGGAAGGAAGTCTCCCAAACCTGGGATGGAAAATTTTGCAAGCCTACCTTTCTCAAAAAGCCTGCCTTTTCAGGAAAGCCCAGTCTGTCCCCAGTAGCCAAGCAGAGCCAGCCCCCAGGCCATTTCAGAGGACTGTCCTTTCCTCTGTGTTGCTCTTCTGTGCTCCAGCACAGCTTAGTGAAATCTTCCTGTTAGGAGCTATGGGGTTTCCCCTCGAACTGTTCTTGGGGAACCCAAGATCTCCAACACCAGCAGTATCTTCACTAGGCCATTTACAACTCTAGAAAAAGACTTTAACTTGCAGAAAACAATTAATGATAAATAACTCTTATCTAAAGAAATGCAAATGAATTGTGTTCTGTAAGATCCATTTGATTACCCTCCTAGAGATAAGTCTTGTAACTTTTAACATTTTTGACCACATTTTAATTTAGGGCTCTTTCTTCCGGTCAAGATGGAGGCATAGGTAAACAAACACACAGTACTCAGAATCAATCTCTCATAACCACATCGAAACTACAACTCAATCACAGAACAACCATATCATTCAAAATACCTAAAATCTAGCTGAACAGAAGTCCAACAACTAAGGGTATAGAGAAGATGCCACATCAGACTGGTAGTGGGTGGAGGAAACAGGAAACAGGCTGTCCCCACACCCACATGTGGCAGTTAAAAACCAGGAGGGATATCGCAGCAGTAGAGTGAGGAATACCAGCCCCACGCCAGACCTCCCCAGCCCAGAGTTCCAGTGTTGGGAAGAGGAGTCCCCATAATTTCTTTCTGTAAAAGTCAGCAGAGATTGTGGCTAAGTGAAACTTAAGAGTTTCTAAAGTCCCAGGCACTCTTCTTAAAGGGCCTGAGCACAGACTTCTCCAACTCATTCTGAGCTCCAGCAATAAGGAAACAGCTGGAAAGGCGCCAGGAACACAACAGGAAACTAAAGTGTCTGGCATCAAGGCAAGGATTGGAGGGGCAACTTTCTCACAGACAGAAGTATTGGCAGAGGCCATTGCTCCTTTGCTGAGCCCTTTCCCACAGGCATGGTAGGTGTGTACATCTGAGTCTCTATCTTGCCTAACACTATCTGCCCCACCATGGTAATTCCCAGAGACCCTGCCCCACCCAACTTACAGGTCCACCCAAGCTGTTTCCAGTGGCTTTCCCATACAAAATGCCTATTTTGGTTAATGCCTCAGACTTTCCTAAAATCTCTCAAACAAGCAGCATATCTGGCCTCTGTAGAAAACCAGTTTCTGAGTGGCTTCAGGCCCAGCACTAATGGCAGCCAACCAGCCTCTCTTTACAGCGTGGCCTCTTCTGGGCACTGCCAAGCCCAGCACAAGTAGCAACTACCTGCAGATTGCTCTGTAGCTCATGACAGGCACACCCAGGCAGGGAACAAGCAGTTCCAAGGAGGCTTCAGAGCCAGCACACCCAGTGGACAGCTTCAGACTACAATGGATTACAATCCTACCATCTCCACAAGCAACATAATCAAGGGACAGACTCAGTGAACAACAAAGCTCGCGTAAAGCAACACCTACTGCGTAGGTATTGCTGTAGTTGTAGCCAGCCCTCACAGCCAACGGGCCTGGAGATAAATCCCTCCCAGTGACACCAACAGCAATCAGGACTCAATTACAACACAACAGTTAACACAGCCCACAGAGAGGTACACCTGGATCACCCAGTTCAGGTAATTCGGGAAGCTGAGACACTGAGCCCTACACAACACCTACTATATTAAGATGACTCTACCAAGTCTGGGATATTTAGGAGCTCTAATTAATACATACAAACGCAGTGAAGCAGCCAAAATAAAAAGACAAAAAAAAAAAAAAAAAAACCCCACACACAAACAAAAAAAACACAAGTCCAAAATGAAAAACAGAGGAAATCTCCATTAAAAACAAACAAACAAACAAACAAACAACTAAATGAAATGGAGGCAGGTAAGTAAACTATCAGAGTTCAAAACAACTGGTGCTCAAGAAACTTAGTAATAACTTTAACAGCATAAAAAGAAATATAGGATACACTAACTGAAATGAAGAAAAAGTTACAGGGGTCAACAGTAGAGTAGATGAAGCAGATAATCAAATTAGCAATTTGTAATATAAGGAAGCAGAAAACACCCAATCAGAATAGCAAAAATGTCCTGGCTGGTGTGGCTCAGTAGAAGGCACCAGCCTTCTAACCCAAAGGTCACTGGTTCTATTTCCCAGTCAGGGCACATAATCAGATTGCAAGCCAGGTATCCAGCCAGGTCCTTAGCTGGAGGCAGGTGAAAGGCAACCATACATTGATGCTTCTCTCCCTTTCTTCCTCCCTCCGTGCCCTTCTCTCTGAAAATGATAAATAAAACAAATCTTAAAAAAAAAGAAGGGCTTGGAGGGAAGATGGCGACAGAGTAGAGAGCAGTGCTGATGGTGTTCTCCAGTACCAAAGCAACTAGAGGACAGGATAAGGAGCGTGAGACGTCTTCAGGACCCTGGGGAGTGGAACGGGCAGCATCTGGACACAGGGGAGCAGAGCCCAGAGGCAGAGGAGGCCAGCAGGACAGTAGGTGAGGTGTTCCCGACCAACCGGCCGGCGGGCCGAGGTCAGCTCTGGGCAGGGGCAGCTCTGCCCAGAGGGGCGCATTTGACTGGGGCCAGTTCCAGGCTCGCTGGTGACTGGAAGTCTCAGCAGTGAAGTGCGGGCGGCAAGGGCAAATGCCGTAGGGAACGCGGAATTGAACTCTTGCAGGGGAGGGACTGTGTGAGAGACTCACCCCCGCAACAGAGAGAGGAGGCTTCGCGGTGCGCGGGGCTAGAGGCGGAGAAGAGTCCTGTGGGAAGCCGGAGCGGGGGAGCGGGAAGTGCACCGGCCGGGGCGGCAAGAGGGCCGAAAAACGGAGCTGCTGGGCCGCTGGGGAAACAGCAGCTAGAAGCCCCTGCGAGGGGGGAGGCCCAGCCCGACGCAACCACACAGGCCCCCAGGCTCCGCGGGAAAATCCAAACGGCGAGCCAGAGAGCCGGCAAGCCGGATATTTGAGGCGGGCGACCCGCCATTGCCGGAGACAAAGGCCGCACCGCCTACGCCTGGGAGGGGCTCATCACAGAGGCCGCTTAAAGGACTCTGCGAAGAGCTAATTGGCTTGGAGGCGTGGTGCTCGCCCCGGAAGGGCGGGACAGCGCAGGCGGACCCCAGACAGTGTTGACTGACAGGCCCGGCCTCCTCCCGGAACTGCAGGGGTGGGGCCAGTCGTCACAGGGACCAGCGAAGTTGCGGGCTGCCCTGCAGAAGTGCTGGGGGCGAGTCCTGGGCAGGAAACTCCTGCCAGGAGCGGGAGGGGGCTGCCTGCCGGCTCCAGAACACCAGCAGCCCTAAAACCCAGCCAGGCTGCTGAAGGCCCAGCCTACCTGGGGGCGGACACTCAGAATCAGCCCTACTGTGACAATCAGAGGCCATGCCACGCGCCAAGACCGGCTAGAATATAGACTATAGACTGTAAAGTCCTGACCAAGAAAAAGAGGCAGCATCAGGAAAGGGATTGCTGCCAATCTCAAGCACCTGAATTATACCGAGAGCAATATGAACTATTAAGCCTCAGCATATCCTTTGCAAAAGTTATTCCTCACATATTCTTAATCCCCCCCA
This sequence comes from Noctilio leporinus, assembly GCA_004026585.1. Lineage (NCBI taxonomy): Eukaryota > Metazoa > Chordata > Mammalia > Chiroptera > Noctilionidae > Noctilio > Noctilio leporinus. The sequence goes on along the minus strand of PVIW01013070.1, from coordinate 1,014 downwards.
TACCTCAATCCACCTAAATATCCAAGACCCTCCCCTACTCTCGAATTAAAGTCTATTCACTCTGTGGCTATAACGCATTCCCAGTCCTCAATCTAAGTATTCCTCCCTTCCCCAGCCTTTCTAAACCCTTTCTTTATTCTTTTCTTCCTTCCTCCTCCTTTTCTTTTCTTTTCTTTTCTTTTTTTTTAATTTTTCTTTTCCTTTTCTTCCTGGTAAAGCCCACAGGTTCTGGCTCCACCTGGACCAATCAGAAATCACAAAGGGGGAACACACAGCTAAAAACTTTCTTTATTAATGTTGATTTCTCTTTGTCTTGTAACCTTCTCCCCGCACCCTTTTTTTTTTTCTTTTCTTTCTTTCTTTCTTACTTTCTCCTTTGTTTTTTCCCTGATAAAACCCACTGGTCCTAGCTCCACCTGGACCAAACAGACCATAAAGGGTGAACAGAAACCTAAACCTTTTCTTTATTAATATTGATTTCTCTTTCTCTTGTGACATTCTCCTTTTTTTTTTTTTTCTGTTTTCTCCCCTGTTAAAAGCCCTCAGGTCCAGGCTCCATCTGGACCAGTCAGGGATTATTAAGGGTGAACAGCTATCTAAAACATTTCTTCTTATTATCATTTTTATTTCTTTTTTTCTTTTGCAATTTCTTTTTTTTTTTTTTTTGGTGGGGGGTTTGGTTTGGTATTTTGTTTTTGGTTTTTTGTTGTTGTTGTTTGTTTTTGTTTTTGTTTTTTGTTTTTGTTTTTGTTTCTGCTAAAAGCCCACAGGCCCAGAATACAACCAGACAGCCCAAATAAAAGACACACCAAGACCAGCAAGTGGAGAAAATCTGGGAGACGGCAACATTGAACTCCACAAATCTCCTATCACAGAAGGGTGCTCAACTAAGGCAAGGAAGCAAAGCAGGTTAACCCAAGGAAAGAACAAAAATAAATAAATAAATAAAGAGCAAGCAAGAACAGACACCCAAAATGGGGAAAAAAAGAATCAGTCCATCACCAAAGGGAAAGG
>PVIW01013069.1:0-29087 GCA_004026585.1 Noctilio leporinus | reverse complement strand
TGGCCTCTTTCAGCTTGCTCAAAAAACACCCGCGCTCCTGTCACATGTTCCTTTGAGTCTGGAAAGCCTGTAAGAGACAAAGTTCTGCCAAGGTGTACAGGAGGAGAGGACTCTCCAAAAAGGGTGGATGCATTCTCTTCCTCATCCCCATCACCCCCGACCAGGTGTGAGAGAGGGGCCCCATCACACTCCTCAGAAGTTACACCTGTTACACCGAGCCTTAAGGTGTAACAGGCTCTGCTTCACAGACACATGGGTCCCCATGAAAGGCAAGGCTGTTTCTGTAATTTTTTTTTTTTTTTTTTAGAATTATCCAAGCAGGCTCTAGAGCCTTACTACCTGGGTTCAAATCCCTTCTCCTCCTCCTCCCAGCTACATGCTCTTAGGCAAGTCACTTAACCTCTCTGTGCCAACTTCCTTCATTTGCAAATGGGTATATGAGGTCAGTCCCAAAAGTATCAAGCCAATGTCAATCTAATTAAAACAGTTTGTGCAGTGATACTTTCGGGACAGACCTCGTATATAAGAACAATCTCATAGACTTGCTGAGAGGGTTCAATGAAATAATCTTCTGTATCTATTTAGCACAGTTCTGGGCACACTGTAAACACTCACTAAATGATTATTGTTTCTCCACCTCTCTTCTTTTCATAATTATCATCCATTAATATTACTATGTGCTAGGCATAATTTAGCATAAATTTACTTAAATGCATACCAAATGCAAAACCTACAGTAGTAGGTTTTGAGGATACAGTAGCAGATAGCAATGATCATATTATCTAGCATTTATTAAGCCCTTACTCCATGCCAGAGCTCTACTAAATACTCAACGTCCATTACCTCAGTCACAAAGGTCCCTGCCTTCATGAAGTTAACAGTTCAACAGCAGCTTTGCATCTGTTGTCTAATGTAGTCCTCACAAGAATCCCATGATGGAGATTCTGTTGCTCCAGTTCCACAGAGGAGGACACCGAGATTGAGAAAGATCAAACAGGCTGGAGACAACAGGACTTAAATTCACATCCAATTCTGTGGCTCAAAGCCCATGACAGTTCCACCAGGCCACGCCGCCATGCCCACACTGCCAAATGTCCACAAATCGCCATGTCTATGAAAATGTAGGCCTCCTGTCCAGGGTATGTGCTTTCTTGCATCTGGATGTCTAAGACTGGACTCATGGCTATGACTGGGTGCCTTACATGAATAAGTATAGGGAATATAGGCAGCCGTATTTCTGCATTTATGCCTGAAAGGGATTGTGCAGTTTAGTGCAACAGTGGTGTGAGAATGTTAGTGTTACTGTGTGTAGGTATGAGGGTATGTCTGACAGCTGTGGGTCTGTGTGGCTATGGATGGCTCAGATCAGGGTAGGTTGTGTTGGTTTGAGGGGTTCTTATTGCTCTGACCTTAAAGCAAGGGAGAGGGGTGCTGGGAGCTGGGAGGGGGTGGCCAGCTAGATAGACCTTCTGTGGGCGATAGCCACTGAGCCTGGGCCTCACCCGCAGGGTCTGGTGCGTGGTTCTGGGTTTCAGGCCGAGAGATGCAGAAGCTCATTTCCCCTTAAACACCACAGATTAAGGACCCACAGTGGGCACGGGCGGGAGGGCGCCGTGTCGCTCACGTTACAAATCAATTCATTACCGGCACTCGCAGTCGCCTCCGATCTTCAAGGATCGGGGGTTTGATGAAGAGGATTCATTTCAAGAAATAAACCTTTTAAATTAACCACGAGATGAGGGAAATTTCTTTATTTAAAAAATGCTCAGGCCCCACTGGCTTTGTTTTCTCTCTCTTATTAGCATTGTTATTAATAATCCCACCCTCTCTCTCCAAGAGGTGGTCCACCCTGCCCTGGGAGGCAGAGTGAGCCATGAAACTTGGGAGCCCCAGACACCCCTGGCCAGACCTGTCTGTCCTACCAGGTCTCCAAGGTCTAACAGTGGGGCTCCATCCAAGCTCCTATGCCCCCATAGGTGGCCTGCTATGTGACCTTTGGCAAGTCACCGGACCATCTTTCCTCAGTAGCAAAAGAAACATAGAATCACTACTTTCCACAATTGACCTTAAAGTTAGGAGTTCAGCCCTTGCACATTATCAGTGAGAAGCCAGGTCCAGCGAGGGGAAGTGACTTATCCAAGGCTACACAGAATCTTCATAACAGAGAGAGTTTCAACATCAGCCTGATTCCCGGTCTAGTTTCTAGTTGGAAACAAGGGTTTTGATTTGTGATCCAGAAATTGCAAAGTGCCTTGATACACATAATCTCACTGCTTGTGTACTAATAACTTGTCAGCTGTAGATTATCAACCCCATTTTCCAGATGAGGTAATTGAGGTGCTCTGGGAATGTACCAGCCAGGGTTTTGACAGAAAACATATGACATACTCTATTGGGACACTGGAGAAGAGTTAAATAAAAAACTACTTGTAGAGGTATGGGCAAGGACTAGGAAAAGTACCAGTGATGATGCAGGATTCTGAGGTTAGTAACAGCAGGAAGCCAGGTCTAAAAGGGACAGAGATGGATGGAGAAAAATGACCAGAACCAGGAAGGATATCTGTGTGGGGGAGGCATGGAGAGCTATGGCCTTTGGTGGGGAGATGCAGCTAAACTACAGCAACCTAGACACAACAAAAAATACCCCTACCCCCTCATCTCTTGCTGGTGACCCCTTTTGGTCCAACAGAAGGGTACCAGTTGAGGCAGACTGGCAGACCAGGCTCCTGGACACAGAAGGGTGGAGAAGAGTGGGTGTATATCTGGAGAGCAGAATCTCAGTACAGCAATAAATGGCAGAGAGAAGATGTGTCCTCGGGACTCCTGACTTGAAGAGAGTCCTAAATCCAAAGCCATAGCCAGTGGTATCTGGCCTCTGCCTCACAGGAGTTTTGCACAACTCACACAAAATGCTGGGCCTGGAGGTACGACCTAGCATGGACAACGTCCCTCCCTACGTCATTCCAGGAAGAATCAAATACTGTCATTAAGCAATGATAGGTAACAGCAACACACCTCCCAGGGATCATGTTTGCATCAGAGCAGGGACATTCTGGAAATGCAAGGCTTTCACTCAGCAGGGTAGTCCACACTCCCATGAGTCTACACTGCAGACAAAGGTCTGTCCTAACAGAGTCTACACACCTCAGAGTTACCCCAAGGATCTGGTAGAGCAGGTGTCCCGCCCCAAGCCAGCTGAGGACATCATCCTCCATTTCCTTTGGAGTTCACGCCCCACTTGATATCAGATAGGTTGGGGGATGCCAAGGAAACACAGACTAGAGCCCCCCTTCTTTGCCACCCCAAAAGGGAAACTAGACTGACATTAAGTTGCAGAGGAAATTGAGAGACGATGAGACCAGGTTGTAGAACTCAACTCTCTGGGCACTAGAGCTGGGGGGAGGGGTCAGCAGGGAGTCTGGGTGCTTCCACCTGCGAAGGGGGGATGGCAGCTGTCAGAGCAGGGACACAACCAGGCTGTTCAAACCCTACTTTCCAGGTCCCATCCCAACTGGTATTTACAGAATCATTTTTAGGATAGGGGTCTGCTTTTCTCCTTCCCCACGGCCAGGACCATGTTTATTATCATCAGACCAGGGGTGTCTGGAAGTGAGGCTCAGCTCATTTGTGTGCCCTCCAAAGCTCAGCCCAGGGCTGTGATCTCAGGTGGCAGCTTCAGCTCAGCAGACCCCCAAGTGAAGAAGATACAAACCCTAAGATTCCCCTTCCCTTTCCAGGCCCCATCCTAGCCTGCTCTCTGCAGACTAGGGAAGGAAGGAGGGGAGGAGAAAAAGGCCTTCTCAGGCTAGGCATAGACCTGCCCAGGTGTGTGGGGGGACCCACTCACCATCTCATTAATGTGGAATTGTTTTTAGGTTAATAATCTTGCGTTAATTTTCCCTTAAAATATTGTCTTTGACCGTTAAATGCTCACACTGTTATAAAAAGAACGTAATAAATGATCTTGAAGCAAATTCTCCTGCCAAATGTCATAATTTATTTGCATAATTAGCTCTTAATTTTAATTCAATATGCAAATCCACGCTTCCTTTCCATTGCCGCCGCCTGTTTCCCAGCCAGGCGGCCATGAATTTACTGTGATGCTCTCTCTACGGCTGTCAGGGGCGGGGGTGGGGGTGGGGTGGGGAGGCAGGCGTCTTCTGGGACCAGTGCCTGGAGGAGGTGTTCAGGCACACAGACTCATGGACAGGCCCACGGACCCTTGTTTCATAGATGTGGGCTCCTGCAGATGGACCTGTATGGGCATCAGAATACAAACCTGCAGACTAACATGTGCAGAGATGCATTGACACATATGGTAGGCAGAGACCCAGAGGTGAAGGCACATGAACCCAGGCTTACAGGCTGATACATTAAGAAATCCATGGGCACCCACTGAGACACATTACACAGGCATAAACACTGCCACGCATGAACACATGAACACAGACTCCCCTGAAGTCCCATGGCCTCACTGACCCAGACATGTGCGCTGGCATTCAGAGACATGGGCATGCCCAGATGAATGCAGATAAACCTAGAGACCCAGGCGGTGAGCAGCGGCTCCTGGGCACAGATAGCAGTCACCATAGAGAGAGCCATGGGCAGATACAGGAGTGCAGAGACACACTTGCTGTGAGACCACAATCCATATGTACTCGCTATCACAGACAGAGACTTGACAACCAACCCTACCAAAACGCCAGGGTGCTCCAATGTGTGCAGAGTTCTCCACATGCCATCAAGTCTCCATGGCAAGACTTGTGAGCCATTGTAGGGCTTGTGGAAGGAGCTCTGACCTTAGAGTCAGGGACCAAGCTTGAGTGCTAGTGCCACTGCTCACTTTCTGGGAGGCCTTGAACAACATATGTCATTAAAAGAAAAAAAAAAAAAACACAAAAAACCCAGCTTCATTAAGATATAATTTACATACCATCCAATTCATCTATTTAAAGTATACAAGTCAATGATTTTTAGTATATTCACAGGGTTGTACAACCATCACCATAAGACATTTTAGAACATTTGAATCATCCCCGCAAACCCTATGCCCATTAGCAGTCACTCCTTTTGCCCCCAAGTTCCCTCCCCCCTAGCCCTAAGCAATCCTTAATCTGTATATTTGCTTATTCTGTATATTTTATATAAAAGGAATCATACAGTGCATGGTTTTTATGACTGGCTTCTTTAATTTAATGTAATGTTTTCAGTATTCATTCATGTTGTAGCATAAATCAGTATTTCATTCTTTTTTATTGCCAAATAATATTCCATGGTATGGGTAAGCCACATTTTATTTATGCATTCATCAATTGATGGACAACTGGCTTGTTTCTCTGTTTGGCTGTTATGACTAATATTGCTATGAGTATCCTTGTACAAATTTTTGTTGGGGCCTACATTTTCAGTTCTCTTGTGTTTATTTCTAGGGGTGGAACCTCATCTTTTTAGACTTTGGTTTTCCCATCTATACAACAAGAGGGCTTATTCTACCATTAGAATCTCTACAATTAGAATCTCACAGGCTTAACTGGTTACATCTGTTTATGATTAACCTGGTGTTCCCAAGCTGAGCTTACAATTCTTTTCACACAGCCAGACACACATAGACACTTGGACACACACACACACACACACACACACACACATACTCACCAACAGAGCCACTAGGACACATACTATAGCCACAAAGACACATGCACCCAAGGTGACCTAAGTCCCTATAGGGACCTATTCCTGAATTCAGGGCCTAGAGAATAAGATAGCAATGCAGTCAGAGAGATTGTTGACAGTCACAGGGAAGAGTGTTCTGACTCAAGGAGAGTCCTTTCATGGTGAAGGGGAGTAAAGTCTGGAATTTGGGAGGAAGGAGGTCAGCAATGAGAAAGGGAATAAAGGTAGGGTGAAAGGTGAGGTGTTAGAATATGGTCTGAACACTAGGGCATTTGGGTCCCATTTCCTCAGGTAAGTTTTAGCCTTACCCTCTCTGACTAGGTTACCCTTTGTGTCCCTGCTCCCTTTCCCTGGAGGAAACATGACCCCTCCCCACTCTTCAGTCACCCCCCCCCCCCAAGCTAAAGACAAAAGAGATCCTTTTCCAGGATAATTAAGCCTCAAAGACAGCAGCTCCTCCCAGGAAACTGATCGGGTTTGCCCTGAGAGAGCCCTTTAGTGTGGGAGGGGAGGGAAAAGGAGACAGGGAGAGACAGCCAAGAGCCGGAAAGTGAATTCAGAGACCCCTGGGCTGACATGGATTCCCAAGGCCATATATTGCCTGTCGCAAAAGTTTGATCTTTAATTCTCCTTCTTGAAGAGGGGTTTCTGAAGCCAGGGGCCTGATGGGCTACAAATCCAAATGCACTGTCTCCTCATAATCTCAAAAGTCCCAAGTATGGACGAGTAGCAGATGTCTAAGTGTGTGGATGTGTGCATGCCGACCGTTGTGAAGGATGCATGTTTATGTTGTGGCTGTGTACCAGTGTGTGTGTGTGTGTGGTGTGTGTGTGTGTGTCCTCAACTCTCTCAGGCCCCTGCCCGTGCCCCCCTGCAGAAGACTCACTGTGCGGCCTCAGCGGAGTTTCTAACCTGGAGTGATCGCTTTCCTGATTTGCCACTTTAGTACTCTTGTTAATGAATTTTTAATCTTCTTAATGACATTAAACACGGAAAGTAATTAAGGAAAACAAGTTTGAAACTGCTGACTTCAACCCTTTATTCACAACTATTTAATGTAGAATTAATTTGATTTTGCCCATTATTCAAATGAAAGCGCTACCTTCTCCTCGGCCCCAGGCCTGCCTCCGTTCCTCCTCGAAGGCCCAGGGACCCCCTGTCTCCACCACCCTGTTATCACTGACCTGAGTGGGTGATGGCTCCTGCCTGTGCTGGGGGTCTGGGTATGATGGTCAGACCTGGGCAAACGCCTGGAGGGTAAGGAGAGCAGGGTGGCCTCTCTGGGTGGGCAGCATTGAAGGGACTCAGGATGGAGCGAGGAAGATAGAGGGATGAATTGGTGTTGGGAAGGTGCAGACTCCCCTCTCAGGCTTCCAACTATAGCCACTCCATTGGCCCCTAGGTGCTCAATGACTTACGCACTCAAATGTTTGGATATCGGGGATGTTCAGTGCCACAGGTAGTAGCATATTTAAATCTAGAGACTTCCCATAGTCGAGTGTTTGGAGGCTCAGATGCTGAGGTCTCATGACTTCAGAATTTGAGTGAAAGAACCCTGGGCCTCGGGCCATTATTTGAATAAGGCTAAAGGGGTTGAGTCATAGCTGTTTGAAACTGGACTCCAAAAGGATCCAGGTCCAGGGAGCAGAAACCAGGTCCCAGGGCAGAGCCAGCCTGTCCTGAGCCTGAGTGCACTTGGCACTTTCCAGGAGGGCTCACACCGGCCTCTGAGTCCTGCGTGAGTGGGAAGATAGAGTCCAGGGTACCGTAGGTGCCCATGTTCTGGGGCTCAAAGTCCTTACAGCTGGAGGCAGCTGTGAGAACAACTGTGGAGGCTATTTCCTCCCTCCCACCTCATGACTCCTGTCCCCAAAGGCCTTCCTACACCTTCCTACATGGGCATTGGGTCCCAGATCTTGTTTTGTCTGTGCATTGTACCTGTGCAGTGGCAAAGACAGGAAGGGTAGAGTGGGGACATCTCAGCTCATGGCCTCAGGAAGAGATGGCAAATCCTAGTTCTGCTCTTTCCTGTGGCTTTGGGCCAGCTTGGCGTCTCCTTTCCTACCCTCAGAGGTGGGGGACCACTCTTGCTTCAAGGAGTCATTGTGAAGATTAAGAGGGATGTCATGGATACAATCTCAGCACAGTTCCTGGTAGTGCCTTCCCACCAATTCCTGGCCCCCCACCTCAACCCAAAGCCCATCAAAATGGAGAAAGAGGACTCCACGAATGTTCCAGAAAAGAAAAACTGGGGACCTCTGGGGATGACAACCTAAAGGGGATCTCAGGGAGGCAAGGATTTGCCCAGTGCACTAAGAGTGGTGAGGGGAGCTGGCACCAAAGAGCTTACTTCTTTTTTCCCTTGAACTTCTCTGGCAATTTTCCTTGAGTCATCCCCTTGAATTATATCCCTAGAGGGTTTTTCTCTCATGCTCCCTACCCCTTACCCCTTCTTCTTGCCTCTTCCCTCCAACAAGGCTCCCCCAATCACTTCACTCATCTCGGCTCCTGGAGGAAAACACCCTAGTCCTTTGTCCCCCGCCCCCCTGCACCGAGCCATGAGGGGGCCTGAGCTGATGCCAGAGACTCTCTCACCCCTTCCTCCCATTCCAGAGACTTTATGGGCTGAGACGCTGCGGCTCCTTCACTTCTCCCTCTCTCCTGCTCCTCTCCCCACTATTCTCTGCATCTCTTTCCCCCTCTTTCTTCCTTCCTCTGCCATGGCCAGTCTTGCTCTCCTCTGCCTGTCTTTATCTCTATCTTTCTTCACTTCTCTTGTCTCTCTCTTTCTTGAGAGACCATGGATTCTAAGAAATTTTCAGCTGCCAATGTCCAGGGCATACTCTCAAGAAAGGAAACTGGCAGGGGGCAATGCAAGGACCCACCTTGAGGGTGCCAGGAGTTAGGGGGATCCTTGAACCCCAGCTGTTTAACTTGAGGAAACCCAGAGCTGCTAATACCCAGGTTTCCTGTCTCCCAATTACTCTTCCCACATCTCCTCCTTACTACTTCCCACATGCTGGGAAGGGCCAAAAGGTTCCAGAGAATAAGGCCTGAACAATCCAGCACACTCGCACCAGCCTTCCACACCTACTCACCCACCCCAACTCTCTCACACTCGTAAAGCCCTCTCACAAAGACACACACTCACGCACCAGACAAACTCTCACCTCACACACAGACACAAGTATGCATGGGCACAGATACACACAGACACGGATGTGCATTCAAAGATACACACAGTGTCCCCTTACCCCAGAGATGCACATTCGTGCGCGCCCACACACACACACACACGCACACACACACACACACAGATCCCACAGGCGCCCAAAAGCACAGGGCAATGATTAATGTCCCCTCAGAAAAAGAAATTATATCGAATAAATTAAACTACTGTGGCAGCAAATTGAAAAATAAGGATGTAAATGAGGTTTGAATACTTAATATCAAAGACAAGGGGGGAAGAAAAAGGGATCGCTGGGTCCCCCGAGAGAGGAGAGTATGGTCCCTCCTGCCCCCCAATTTGACTCTGGCTCCTGTCAAGAGACCTCAGAGATGGGGGCTGGGGTAATATAAGGGTTTCAGTCAGCACAGGGGACCCTGTCCCCTGTGGTCATCACATAGAAGATCTGAGAGCCTCTAGAAAGACTTGGGGGTTGTGGAGAAAGGTGGCATGACCACCTGCTAGCACTTCAAAACCCACCCCTGACAGGGTCCTACAGATGGACACTTGCTTTCAGATCCAACACCTACTCCTTTGAAGGTCCATCCTGGGCTACCAGAGCCCTCTATTCATTTCCTCCCAGCCCCCCACCAACCCCCAAGGCACTCAAATGCATCTGGTCACATATGGCTTGCTCAGCCCTCCGTGACTCAGTCCCAAAGCTGCGCAAATTCTTGGAACCCACCTGCCTCCTCACACGCCCAGCACACCCTTACCGGTACACACACTCTGAACACAACAGTCATTCTGCCCACATGCTCACCTCCACACTCACCCGACACAGTCCTACCCACATCAAATACCCCAAATACACACCTGCACGCACATCTGCACTCACCCCCCCCCCCCAGAGAGGCTCTTTCTTTGGAGGAGGTTATGGCATACCTCTCACACGCCCCGCATATAAATCACCACCTGTGCATGGGCACCACACAGCCAGGCAGCCCATCCGAGGGTCCCCTCAGAAACTGCAGGGAGGAGGGGAAGTAAGGTTGGCAGAGGCTTCTCTATCTCCTCAAGGTTTAAGACAGTCCTCCCTACACACACACACACACACACACACACACACACACACACACTGGGAGACAGGTTCCCTGTGGAGCGCTTCCACCAAGCCTCCATCTTCCTGTTTCTGCCTCCATCTCTGAGACTATCTCAGTTTCCCTCACTCTCCCTGTCAACTGCTCTTTCCCCGTCGCCTTTGTCTTGGACTTCCCCAGATACCCCTGCCCACCCCCTGCCCATCGGTGGCCAGCACTGAGCGGCTATCTGTCCCCCGACCCCCGCGGCACCCCCCTTCTCCTCTCACTGTCGTCTCTGTTCATATATATTTAGTATTTATTTACAAGGCTGGGTTTTTTCCCTGGGCGGGAAGCCAGCCGTGCACAGAAATCCTTAAGATGCTATAAAGCTGGTGAGGTATAAAATGGAAAGTGGTTAGTGCGCTGTTTGGAGATATCTCACCGGCGGCCGGGGGCCCGCGCCCAGCCGCCCGCTGTAAATCTCCCGGAGTTTAGCGCTTGTTCGTTTCTGGCCGGGTCGGAGGGACCCGAGTGAGGGGCCCTGGGGAGGGAGGGACGGGGCGCGGCGCGGACTGGGAACGCTTCTGGAGAGGCTGTTCGCTTTTTTCTCAAGTGGAAGAGGGGTGGAGGGCGGGAAGAACCCCTTGGCTCTGCAGTTATGCCTTTTCTGAACTCTGCCTTGTCCCCAAGCCGGACAGAAAGAAAAGGAGTAAAGCCCAGGTCTACCTCAGCGCATGTGAAGGGACAGGGACCTTACAACACTGCCTACCCACTTGTGAACCTCCTCCCCAGAACTCGGCCTGCTCTGCCTCTGTTACCTCCAATCCCCAAAGTGCCAGTGGTGTGGGGAGGGAGGCGATGACCTTGGGCAGGAGGCCACCGAGACTAGTGAGGAGTTTAGGGCAGGAAACTGATGTTCTGTCACTGATATCCTGGTGCCCTCACTCCATTACTTCACCTCCCTGAGCCAGTTTCCTCTGCCCCAATGGGAGCATAATCGCTCCTACTCTGAAATGAGCCCCGTGCAGGGCAAGGATTTAGCACAATGCCTGGCACATAGCAGATGCTCAGTAAATGCAGACTGGTGTGTTTTGTGCCAATCTGCCCCGCATTTGGCTCATCATGTGTTCAGTTCACTGCTCATTTACTCTTTATTTTGTCAACTGCTCATGGCATCCACCCACCCGGCTACTCAGCAGCATTCAGCTGCGTTGTTCTAGGCTTTGTAGTGGACAATTCTGCAGAAGGCAGTGGACCTCCCAGGGGAGCTCTAGTCTGGATGGGTCAGTAAGATCTACACCAAAAGGGTAAAAGAGCTACTTTTGGATTAAGCAACATTTCAGGGCAGCTTGGAGGAAGGGGCTTGCGCCACCCATTGATGTGAATTCCTGTGGTCTGAGAGTCACAGGAGGAGTGAAGGAGCAACTAGATTGGAAACCCATAGGACACCTCTTGTTCACCCCCAGTTGCAGCCTCCAACCCCAGCAGAGCCCAGAGCCCAGAGCCAGCTCTCAGGACCTGCCTTGATTGATGAGTTGGGAAGGCTGAACTCTTCCACACTCTCCTCTATCTAGAGGCTGTCATTCAGCCTGCACACATGTGTCCCAGCTCACCTGGACACATGTCAGGAGGGCCAGGAGTAATGACAAGGGAATACCTAGGTGGTCACTGTGCAAAACATGAGGCTCAAAAGAGCCAACTCTGTGTCACACAGCCATGTTATTAGTTTATTCAATGAGTGTTTGTTGAGTCTCTTGCACAAGGGGCTGAGGGGAACACAAATGAACATTACTTACTTCCGGCTCTCAAGAAGTTCAGGACAGCTTGGAGCAAACATATTAGTCATAACAGTATCACAAAGCAATGAGGGGAGCCAGGAACGCTGTAGGGAAGACTAGAAGGTTCACAGGGAAGAGAAACCACTTATGATGGTGGTGGGAATAATAATAACAACAACAATAATAACAGCTCATGGGGGAAGGGAGGAGGAAGAGGATATGGGAGGATAAATGGTAATGGAAAAAGTACAATAAAAATAGAATAAAAATGTAATAATAATAGCTGGCAGGTACCTTGCTAAGCTTTTTATAGGAACTACTCAGAAGATGGCTTTACTTGAAGTAGGTCTTGCAGAGGATTGGAATACTGACAGGCAGATAGGCTGGGGTGTCAGAAGGTGAGGCCATTCCTGAAGGAGGAAGACCATGAGCCAGGGCACAGAGGTGGGGAGTTGCCAGGTGGAGAGTGTGCCGGGGAACCCTTCGGAGTCTGATTTGACTGACAAATATAAGTGTGAAGGAGAGTAATGGGAAGACTTGAGAGAGGGATGGGTAAGGGGTCAGACCACAAAAGGCTGTGAACATCAGAGTAGGTAGTTTGTACTTTATTTAGTAGGCGATGGGGAGCCATTGAAGGTTTTTGAGCAGAAGAATGTCATGATCAGAGCTGTCCTTTAGAAAAATTACTCTGGCAGCAGTGCATAGAATAATTGGACACAGCTAACAGAAAGACAGAGAGCCTCACGTGGAGGAGGACGCCTTAGCTTGGGACCAATGTGTGGTGGCTGCTCAACAATGGTTTGTTGATTGAATTGAAGAGATCCAGGAAAGCTGTGATAAGGGCATTCCTGGGGTGAGTGGATGATGGTGAGGGAAAAGTGGGTGCAAAAGACATAAGGAAGTATCTCTGAATTTGTAAGCTGATTGAGGGTAGAGATGAGGATGGGTGAAGGGCTAGAGGATCCAAAATTTCTGTGAGGGAAAGTGGGTGGGTGACAGGGCTATTTACAAAATAGGAAATCACCCGTTGTTTCTGGCTTTAAGAGAGACATGTGAGTTTGCTTTTCAACGTATGAGCTTTGTACTGCCTGGACTGTGGGCTTGAAATCAGAGGTGTTTCCATTACCTGCAGGGGAGTGTTAGCTGGAAGTGCCTGAGTGGATGTGGTCTTCTGAGAAATGGCAGAAGATGGGAGTGCTGAGCTGAAGTTCGAGTTTTGCACTGTAGCCACATTTGGGAGAGTGTACAAAGCAAAGGAGACAAAGCAGTGTTGGTGACATGGGCAATGCAACAGACTGTAATGGGCAAGGGAGCCAAGAGACCAGTGAGTTTTCTAGAGTGACCAGTATTCATAGGGTCCCCATGGGATAGGGCTTGGAATCAGACTTGGGGTCCGTTGGTCAGGAGGTTGGCTAGGAGGCCATGGGCAACCATGTCTGGAAAAGCATTGGTGGAGCAGAGGCTGGAAGGTGCTCCCGGAAGCAAGTGACACTTCAGGGCACAGCATTCAGGAATGCTCAGTCGCCTACCCACTGCTCAGATCAAGCCCTCCCACGGGAGGTCTCCCTAGGGGCTTTCTTTTCTTCCTCCTTTGGGTGGGGCAGCTGCCACCCTGGCCTGGGAGGAAAGTGGACAACAGTGAGACTGGCTGTCCCTGACTTGGGATCCCAAGAGCCTCAGATCCCAGCATGTTTGGGGGTTTGCTGGGTTTACACTCTTTATTTGGCTTTGAACCCCACCACCGTGTTCTCTCTCATGTAGTTGACAACCTCGTCCAGTCTTGTGTATAGGTCCAGCCATCTTCTTCCTTGGCATTGGCAATTCTGTTGGCTCACAGCCACTACCTCTGCTTTGGGCCATACCCTAAGCACTTGAGCTGGTGGCATCCAGGTCCCCTAGGACCCTAGGACTGTGGGCTACAGGCAGTATCTAGGGTTCTGGAGAGTAGAAGGGGCCGGACCCAAAACTATACTTCTCACTTAGGAGGCGTAAGGAACAAGAGGTGGTGTGGGCCCCCACCTTCCCGGAGGGGACCCGCAGTCCTAAATGCCCCGAGCCTTCTCCATATTGTGGGAAAAGCTGCCGCATCCATCACTGTCAGGCACCGAGTTTGAATAAATTTGAATGCACTGAGCCGTGGGCTGCAGTTTCTATAATATCACTTTCCAGTTTGAATATTTCACTTACTTTTTTTTTTTCAAATTTCTTTTTATCCAACAGTTTCTCCTCCTTTTCATCTACCCCCGCTGCAGCCAAGCTCCCACTGGAGAGAGGACAGTGCCTTGAGGGTGTCTGAGAAAGGAAGGGGCCTGGCCTTTACCAGCTTTGGCATCTCTGACCCCACTGACCGTCCCCACCCCGCACAGGTGCTCCCTGAGCCAGGAGCTAGAGCCTCCCCCAGCCCCCACTCCACTGCAGACGGGGTAACTAACAGCAGCTGGAGAATGAGCCAACCTCACACTCCTATCCTTCAGCATGGGCAGACCAAGGGTGCTAGGGTCCTGCTTCTTCCTGACGGGGCCTGAGCCTCTCAACTACTGATCCTCTATCACACACACACACACACACACACACACACACACACACTCACACCACTTGATATATTAATTCATCCCTAGATGTTAATGGCAGATTGTGATATCCCATGAGGAAGCCTCTCCATCCAACGGTCTTACCTTCCCCTATAAATAACACCCCTTGCAATTCTGATTCCCTTCTTCCCATCTTCCTGCATCTCTTCACTCTCCATTCATCAGTGGGGTACCAACACAGCCATGCTTTCTGGATGAGGGCTGCTGGGAGAGAGAAAGGTCTAGAGTCCTGTCAAAGCACTTTAGAGGACCACCCCCAGTTCCTGGCCACAGGCCCTGTGATTTGTAGACCATGGTTAGTGCCATCTCCACTCTCCACCCAGAGTGCAGGGCCCAGGGAGAACCGAGGTGCAGGGAAAAAGACTGTCCAGGAACAAAATGAGTCAGGGGTGCATTCAAAGTTGGGCTTCGATGGGGATGGGGAGGCAAGCAGGTGGAGAGGGTATGCTGGGGACCCTCTGAGTCTGTTTCTTGCTATAGGCATGTCTGATTACACTGCCCCTTGGACCATCCATAAGGCACAGCCACTACACAGACAATCTCTAGAAGGCAGTGACCATCCAAGAGGCTCTTGGGGACACTGACCATCAATGAGGACATTGCTTTATGAAGCATACTAACTGGCCAGTGGGTTGCATGCTCCAAACATCTAAAAAGTGCTGCTATTGACCGTATGTGGATCTATGACCCTGCAAGGAGTTACCAACCTTCTAGGTTGTTTCCCATGGAGATGTTCACAGAGCATGGTCTGCTCCCCCCCTACCAGAATCAGCACTTACTTTGGATACTAATCATCCTCCAATAATGGTATGTATTTGGGGGAGAAGGGCAGGAAGCCTCAGTGACCCTGTAACTTTGGAGGTGATAGTGCAACTACCCACTGGGTGACTGACTGGTCCTGTGTGCTCACAATTGGTGGAAAAGACAGGAGACAAGAGGAAATGAGCAGACTTTGGGGAGTTCACAGTGTGGTCAGGGAGGTGAAATTGTAATTAAGAGAAATCTTTTTTTTTTTTTAGGGAAATTTTTAATTTTAACAATTTCCTGTTTTCAATATATGGGAATGGCTTATTTTTCTAATGTTTTTTTTTTTTTTAATTTATTGTTGTATTACATCCATCCCTTTTTGCTCCCCTCTATCCTCCTCCCCACCCACCCATTCCCCCCAAAGAGAAATCTTTATTTCTACTTTATATTTTGCCATGCTCAAAGGGAATTTGAGAGGATTCAGGATACACACACATACAAACACACCAACAGTTAAAGACAAAGACAGAGGACAATAGGAAACTATCTATTTAAAGGCAGGAGAAAAAGAATGGACCAGGGATCTATTTAGAGCGAGTGCCCACAGTTGGCATGGCCATCACAAGTGTGGGCCCATGCTGTAATTATCCATCTCTTGGGGCACTCACTCACTGTGGGTTCAGGTAGTCAGGGAAGGCTTTCTGGAGGAGATGGAACCAGTCTGGGAACTTGATGAATGGCTGAAGTCCTAAACAGGAAGAGCAAACTGGAACAGCATTCCAATAGTGGGACAGAAGTGAGGAAAATCAGAGGAATAGAGCTGAATAAGTAGTAAATGCTGGGCAGGGAGGGGCTGGCCATGGGATTGGGAAGTCTGAGGTACAGTTAGCAAGTAGGGGAGATACAATTTGTTTGGGGGGAAGTAAAGAAATGAAAGTCCTTTTGGCCATTGACAGAGAGGTAGTGGGGTGATCAAAGTGTGGGGAGCACTTATGAGGTGCCCCAGACTAGCTTGGCCTCACCCCAATATTTCCTACTTCTACTAGGGCCCCTCAGCACCCTCTTCCTGCAGCCCCCTGTCTCCCATGAGCTCAAACTCAGCACCCCAGCCAAAACAGACCTTACCAAGGAACAGCGAGTCACAAAAAACAGCCCCCCTGCCAGGAGGAGGCACATGCCCTTGGGAGGGTGGGGGTCCAGAGCCTCCCCTCCCACACCACCCAGGCCGGGCCTGCAGCAGGAGGGAGGGTGGTGTGAAGGGAGAGGTTCTCCTGCCGCACCATGACAGATGATTGACTCGAAACAATATCTAAGGCGATCAGGATAAAGTGCTGGCCATTTCAAGGCTCAGCAGAATTCAGATTCTAATTAGACTTCTCACCACATTCCAAATAAAAATGGTTCCCCTGGTATCCTCTTTGCCTATCAGGTGTCTCTCCCTGATCGCTGGAACAAAACGCATAAAGAAAGTGATTAAAGCCATAACAAAGGCATAAAATTGGAATTATCGCTGCCACCACATCTGGGAGCATGGAGTGTCACCACACGGCCCCCTCCTCTCGAAACCCACACACACAGAAATGCTGTCCCACCTTGGCTCCTGGCTGGGCCCCCTGCAATGATGGCCATCGGACGGCTGAGGAGATCAGGGGATGGGGGCTTGGGAGGAGGTATGGAAGTAGTGGGGTTCAAGGAGCCTGGCGTTGTGAATCAAGAGGTGAATAAAGTGAGTTATTAATGAGGGGTTCCAGACCTGGGGAACAAGAAGATGAGTGAATTAAGGAGTGAGGGCTTACTCACTCCTTATGGATAATGGTCATTGTCTCTAGTATCTGGGTACTTACTAGTGGGAAGGAGCCTAGGGGATCTTGCCTTGATGACCTCACCATTTCCAGGACATACATGTTCGTGCATGAACACTTGCTATAAATCATCTCAAGTACTCCGTGTGTGTCCGTTCCTGTTGGGAGACCAACACCCACCACCATCAACAGACCCACTGCTCAGGCCACTGGACGGACCCAGTCAGTGTTGGTTTTCAGACACTTTTCCCAGCCCAACAGGGAGTCAGCCACCTATAGAGACTAAGTCCCCATTGGTCCCCAGCATGTGTGCGTACAGCTAGTACACGCCTTGGTCCCCTACACTGCCTAGTTGCATGCATGCATGCACATGCACACGTACATCATGCCTACAACAATAACCCTACACAATGCACCCATTCTGGGAATATAGCAACAACCCCATCTCAGTGGGGTGTCTCTGGCCTCTCCGCTCTCCCGCCTCCCCCACTGCAGCCCCTGTCTGCGCCTCACAGCCAGCCTGCTACCTGGTCCTGGGCAGCCTTGTTCTCAGCGTGGGGTGGGTAGGCGGGCGGGAGGTCCAGAGGAGGGTGAAGGAGTGGGAGCGGGGCTCTGAGCGGGGACGATATAAAATTAAAAGGTAAAAAGCAGGAACGCAAATGGAGGGTGCTTTCAGCTTTCACATTATTAATGACTCTTCAAAAAATCGGCGAGTTTTCCAATCTTCTCTGAGAAGCGCTTGAAGGAGCTCACAGATGAAACTGACCTTCAAAATGTTCTTTGGTCTTTAGTTAAGAAATTCGCTCGCCATTATGGCATCATTAGGGAAACAAGGATAAAATTACTCCATGGTTAATGACCTATAGTATCTCCCCACCAAAATTTGTTTCAGATCTAATAAAACTGTGCTTAACACACTCGGATGAGTTATGAGGACTGTTCTGCAGGGTATTAAAATGTGGAAAATAGATTTTCCGAAGCTGGGGGGACTGGACTTTTTGAATCAGATAGCAGAATGGAATTTTCTGGGCAATAAATTCTTCCATGTCTCAATTTCATCTCGCGCGCGCTCTCTCTCTCTCTCCTGCCTGCCTCTGCCCCTCTCTCTCCCTCACTCTCTCTCCCTCACTCTCCCTCTCTCTGTGTCTCCCTCTCTGTCTCTCACCTTTTCCTGCAATACTGGAGCAACGCAGAAACCTTTAGAATTTGAAGCCTACATAAACTTTGAAAAAAGCAGTGACAAAGGCCATCTGTGTGTGACAATGGGAGACTGTGTGTGCACACATGTATGTTGGTGGGTCCTGTCCGACTCATCGGAGTGGAGGCAACTCCCTCTACCACCTAACCAGATGCCTCCATTCGTACGGAGGTGGAAGTGACACCCTCCATCGCTACATTGCCGGCCATGAGGGAACTATCACCCTCTATGCCCAAATCACAGGGCACACCTATGCTAATGACCCTTCCTCGAACCTCCTCCCCACCCAGGACCTTGACACACAGCAATGCCAGGCTTCAACCTGTAAGAGGACACACCTGTTCCAAACTTCAGCGTGAAGGGAGTGGGGCTGCCTTGGCCTTGTGAAGGGTCAGCGCGGCCCTCTTTTGCACA
The DNA here is from genome assembly GCA_004026585.1 of Noctilio leporinus. Taxonomy (NCBI): domain Eukaryota; kingdom Metazoa; phylum Chordata; class Mammalia; order Chiroptera; family Noctilionidae; genus Noctilio; species Noctilio leporinus. The sequence continues at coordinate 10,636 of PVIW01013069.1, read as the reverse complement.
CGTGTGCGCACAGCAGCACGTGATAGCACTTTCCACGGGGCACACCCAGCCTGGGCCAGCTAGGCTGGAGGCTGAGACCTGAGCCCTGGCCCAAGCACTGGCCGAAGGTTTTTCGGGGGCTGGATACTGCCGCGGAGAGAGGTGGCTGGCGAGGTAATGGCATTTTGCTCTCTTTAAACTTTAATCTTTCCTATTAATTCCCTGCAACTGGAGAATGTGTGAGAGTTAATGTTCCGTGAACGTGTTTCGCACTCGGCAGTCTCTTCGAGCTAATTACCTTCAGGTGCTAAATGGAGGGAAATTGCAATCCATTTGGATGTGAAAAAATTTCGCCTTCCCGTCCCCTGTGAGACATCCTTTTTCCTGAATGCTGCAGAAAGAATGCTCTCTGGGTGGGAGTTTTTTTCCTAATGTTTTTTTTCTTCGGCCCTCTTCCCCCGCCCCCTTTCTCCAAGAGTCTGGGTTTTGCAGGACCATGGTGGCTGGAGACTGGAGGAGGCCTGGGCCTCCACACAAGGTCCAAGCCTGGGGAGGACCTCAGGTGGGAAGGGACTGACATGCAGGGGAGACACCAGGGCTGAGAATCTGGCCCCCGCCCCTTGGAGGCCCTGGAGTGGATGTGTATTTACACGCTTAATAACACGCCTATTACCAGTGTTTCTCAGCTGCTAGGTTTTGAATACAGATATAATAGAATTTTATAAGCCACATAAAAGCTGTCCTTCTCTTGGACCCTGAACTGGGGTGTCTGGTAGGGCGTAGGACAGGGAATGAAGAATGGAGGTAAGGAGGGGCTCAGGGAGGGAGGGAATAAAACTGGGCCAGAGGGAAAGAAGAAAGGACCTGGAGCTAGGGCTGCATGAGAAAGAGAGAAGCAATGGACAGGGACCTCTGTCTCCATGCAGAAGACTGAAGCTCCCAGGATGGAGGCACAAAGGCCAGGGGAGTCAGCTCTAGAAGCTCGTTGGGTCTCAGCAGAGAACACCCACCTTAGAGATGCACTCATCCCTCCTGTCCCATCCTTAACCTCTGATCTCAGACCTCAACCTCAGCACAGCCTCACAAAAAGAGTGACATCCAATTTGACCTCCTCCCTCCACTTTGGGTTCAACCCAGCAGTCCTTGCAAACCTCATTCCCTAACCTAGATTGGGGCAGTGAGCAGCCAGGAAATAATATTTTGTTTCTCCTGCTCCCAACAGAGTGGATTAAAAAACAAAAGGCAGAGCCTTCCAGAGTAAGCAGCACTCCACTTGAAAGAGAATTAGCACCCCGACGTTGGCCTTGCTGTCAATTCCCCTACAAGCTCTCTCCCTGACCTCTCCTGTGCCTACTTGTGAAGGGACAGCCACACTTTCTAATATGGAGGAGCCTCTTTCAATAGAATATGTTGGGAATATATTGGAGTGGCTTGTGTGTACTTATTTGTTACAACTTTATTCTGGTTCAAATATGTACATATTTTAAGTCTATGTACACATTACCCAGTTTCAATAGCTGTGACTACATAGCTGATTTGACTTCATCTATACCCAAGATTATCTGGAAGCAAATCATAGACATCAAGTCAGTCCACCCATAAATATTTCAATATGCATTTCTAAAAGTTAAAGATCCTTTTAACATAACCACCATACCATTATCTCACCTAAATAAAAATCAGCTATAATTTCTTACTCTCATCAAATATTCATTCTGTATTCAAATTTCCCTAAATTGGCATCTAATCCAAGTCTACTCACCGTATGTGGTCAATATGGCTCTAAAGATTTTTTTGTTCCATAAGTTATGCCTTTTTTTTTTTTTTTAATTTTTGAAATTTACTAAAGAAACTATGGGCCCCTTGTCCTTAGACTTTCCTTCATTCTAGATCTGGCTGATAGGACTCCTGTGGTATCATTTGATATGTTTCTCTGTCCCTTTAAATAGGAATATTCTAGGCTTTGAGTCTAATTTTTTTTTCCTTTTTTTTGGCAAGAATATTTTATAGATTCTGTGAACTTCCTATTGCATTAGGTCAGGACCACATAATTTCTTGTCATTTTAATTTTTATAACATTAAGTTTAATCAGTGGGTTCAGCAGCTGCCTGCCAGATCTATCCATTATAAAGTTCCCTTTCAGTTTTTTTTTCCCTCCATCAACTTTACACTTAGTGGTTTTTAACAGCCTTTTACTACCATTGACTAGATCTATTATTTCACTAGGGGTTTTTATATTTAAAATTGTTTCTTTTCTCCAAATTTTTATTTTGAAAAATGTTAAACCTACAGAAAAGTTCATTGTTGTAACAAGTCGTTCATATACTCTGACACGGATTAGCAATTTGTGATTTGGTTTCTCTCTCTTATTTCGGAAACACTTGCATCTTAGTTGCTGACATGTGACACTTAACCCCTAAAGACTTCAGTATTTATCTCTTAAACACAAGGACATTCATCTGGATTTCAGGAAATTTAATATTTGCCTAATCTATGAGGATATACAAAACCCCCTCAATTGCCCCAATAATGTCATTTTAAATTCCCCATCCAAGATCTCAAGATCTTCCATTTGCATGTAGTTGTGTTATCCTTTTAATCTCCTTTATTCTGGAATAGTTCTCCAACTTTTTTTTTTTTTTTTCATGGTTTTGGTAGTTTTAGAAAGTCCAAGCTGCAGAATGTCCCTTAATTTGGATTTGTCTGATTGTTTCCCCATTATTAAATTCTGGGCCCTGGCTGGTAGCACAGTGGATAAGACGCTGGCCTGTGAACCCAAAGGTCACTGGTTTGATTCCCAGCCAAGGCACATAATCAGGCTGCAAGCCAGGTCTCCAGCCAGGTCTGTAGCTGGAGGCAGATGAAAGGCAACCATACATTGATGTCTCTCTCCCTTTATGCCTCTCTCCCTGCCCCTCTCTCTAAAAATAATAAATAAAATCTTAAAAAAAAAATTCTGGCTAACATTTTGGGCTGGAATACCATGTAGGTGATGCTTCCTTCTCAGTGCATCATATCAGGAGGCACAAGATTTTGGTTTCTCCAATTATTGATGATAACAATTTTAATTGCTTTAAGGTGGCATCATTCAAAATTTTCTGTTGTAAAAGCACCCTTTGCCCTTTACAAGTAATATATTGTCTGGAGTGGGGGGCAGGATTTAGACTGAATGAATATCCTCTTTTCTAAGCATCTTGTATCCCATGGTTACAAGCATCTTGTATCCCAATGGTTCATCCATTGTCTGAATCAATTATAACTACAGTGGTTACAAAATGGTGAATTTTCAAATTTTATAATCCCTTCTACCTTTATTTGGCACTCTTCTGTAGTAGCATCTATTTTTAATAAGGGAGGCTGTTCCCATACATCCTTGATGAGAATGGGGACGTCTAGTTTGTCAGGACTAGGTGTGACTATCGTTTCTGGAGATACCATGACAGCAATGCCACTAACCAGCAGCCTCAGTACACCAGTGGCCCAAGGGACACCTTCCCACAGAACCAGGTATCCTTGTGATCTATAAGGGACTCACCTCATATAACTGGACTCAGCCATGGTTTCCTTGAAAACTATCTGCTAGATATATCCATGGTCTCTGAGAATGCAACCCATAGGAACAGGTAACCCTTGTACATGAAGAATACAGATAAAATGCAGGATCATGTATACTGAAAGTCTATGAAGAATACCACTCTGTAGAATCAAGTATAGCCAGTGAGTTCAGAGAACCCTGCCCTCCACATGCAGCTCCAGGATGTACAACATAACTCATTATTTCTTCTTGTCGTGATTTCCTGCTTAGTTCTTTCAATGCACTTTAAATGCTGGGGTAGTTTACTGGTTGCCTGACGCTGTGAATGGAATGCTTTGGGGCACCTACTGCCTCTGAAGTAATAAAAGGCCAAGCTGCCTGCTAGTTAGGAAAAACCCAGGCTCAGGTCTTCCAGCTACCCTTCCTGGGATTAAACAAGACAGTCCTACTCAACGAATGACAGGCAGACTCAGTACCTATTCTGGAGTTGGTTGATCTGCCACCATATTGAAACCTTTAGGCCACAGTGAACCAGAGCTTCTAAACTGGTAGTTGTATGAATTGCTAGGAGAAGACCCTTCCTACTGAAGAGGAGATCCCTTCTTTACTAAGTCATGTTAATAATGCTGCAAAAGGCAGAAAGTAGCCTGAGCTGGCTGAAGAACAGAGATATTTACTGAGAATACCCAGAAGTATTTCACATACAGGCTCGGGAAGGGCAGAAGCCAAGGTGTCTCTAGAAGCTAAAGCCCTTCGGCCTTCTTTGTTCTACTAGCAAGGCAACTCTGCTTGCATCCCCGTTTCTGTCTCCATAAGTTCAAATTTCCAACTCCCAAGAGTAGGAATCTGATGGCTCACTTTGCATGGGATATCTGACCTTGCCTCAGTCAACTGTAGCCAAATTGGACTTCTAGGAAAGGAACCTACCCCTGTGAGTGGAGAACGTGGACCCCAGAGATGCTGGGCAAATACTCCAAGAGGTGCATGTCACAAAAATAAACTCAAACTCTTCAAAGGATGGGCAGAAAAAAGCTCTTGAGAAGAACAATTCCATCATAAAGGGCAAGGCCTTAGCTCTAAGGTATGCTGGCCAGAGTGGAAAGATGGGGCCCACAAAGCAATACTGCCAAGTCCCATGGACCAATCACACTATAATAGATCTGGAAGGAACACAGTGCACAAGGGGAATTATGTCCAGAATGATCAGTTCTGAGTATCTGTACGAGTCTGGTCAGGTTAAGAGGCTGGGGCACCAGATGCTGGTCCAGCTTCAAAAGTAGGGTCTTGAGATAGTAAGCATCACCCACCTTCCTGCCACTTTACTTTGCTGTCACCTGATTCTCCAAAGGAGAATCTACTCTACTTTGGCCTCAAATGCCAGAGCCCCTCAGGTCCTACCCACATGCAGAAGTGAATTTGAGGGGAACACCAAATGCCCATCAGTGATATTTGGTATTTTTGAGCCCTCATGGAGGATTCAGTTCTTTCCCAGCCCATGTTGTTACCCATGCCCACATTTGGGGACTGCTGATGAGTGGTTTCTTCTAATCCCTAGAGTTTGCAATACCAAATACTAAAAGGTTACAATAAATATGTACCTAGACCATGTAACAATTATAAGGTGTACCCAAGAAAAAGAATATGTTTTTTTTCTCCAGCAATATCCTGTCTTGATGTGTCCTCCCCAGCCAAGGCAGGTGCAAAACCATGCAAATGCAGTCAGAACAGAACGTTGTCCTTCAGCTCACCAGCCAGGGCAGAGGAGCCTGCCTAGGCTGGATTCAAGCTGCCCACGTGGGACCTTCCCTGTCTGTACGTAAGTAAAGCTCCTTGTTGGATTGTTCCTTCTATCGGTAAGTAATATCCGTTTTATCCCTGCAAATGCTTTTGCCCTGAAATTGTTGTTTGATATCAATATTGCTAGCCCAGCTTCCTTTTGATTAATATTTGCCTAGCATATCATGTTCTTTATCTTCATTTTCAATCTTCTTGTGACTTTAAGTTTTAGGTAAGTCTCTTGTGAACTAGCTTATACCTAGGTTTTTAAAAAAATCCAAATGGAAAATCTCTTTTAATAGGCAGATTTGATGTCTACCTTTATTGTGACCAATGCATTGGACTCCTTTTTAAAACAATATTTTATTAATTATGTTGTTAGAGTTGTCCTAATTTCTTTTCCCTTTGCTCCCCTCCACCCAGGACTCCCTTTCTCTCCAACTGTCTCACCCTCTCTTAGTTCTTGTCCATTGCTTGTGCATATAAGTTCCCTGGCTTCACCGTTTCCTATATTATTCTTAAATTCTCCCTGTCTATCTTGTACCCAACAATTATGTTTCCTAATCCCTGCACCATTTCCTCATTTCTCCCCTTTCCCCCTCCCAGCTGATAATCCTCCACATGACCTATGGTTCTGATCCTATTCTGCTTATTTGCTTAGTTTGTCTTAGTTTTCATTTTTTAGATTCTGTTGTTGATAGTTATGAGTTTGTTGTCCTTTCAATGTTCATCATTTTGATCTTTTTCTTAAGCCCTTTTAACATTTCATATAATAATGGCTTGGTGATAATGAACCCCTTTAGCTTTACCTTGTCTGGGAAGCACTTTATCTGCCCTTCCATTCTGAATGACAGCTTTGCTGGATAGAGTAATCTTGGTTGTAGGTCCTTGCCTATCATTAATTTGAATATTTCTTGCCAGTCCCTTCTTGCCTGCAAACTTTCTTTTTAGAAATTAGCTGATAATCTTATAGGAACCCCTTTGCAGGTAACTCCCTTCTTTTCTCTTGCTGCTTTTAAGATTCTCTCTTTAACTTTTGACATTAAAATTTATTTATTTATTTATTATTTTTCAGAGAGAGGGGAAGGGAGAGAGGCAGAGAGGGAGAGAAACATCAATCTATGGCTGCCTTTCACCTGCCTCCAGCTACAGATCTGGCTGGAGACCTGGCTTGCAACCTGGTTATGTTGCCCTGGCTGGGAATCAAACCAGCAACCTTTGGGTTCTCAGGCTGGAGCCTTATCTATCTGCTGTGCCACCAGTCAGGGCTTAACTTTTGACATTTTAATTATGATGTGTCTTGGTGTGGTCCTGTTTGGGTCTAGCTTGTTTGGAACTCTGTGCTTCCTGGACTTGAATGTCTATTTCCTTTGCCAAATTAGGGAAGTTTTCCTTCGTTATTTTTTCATATAAGTTCTCAATTTCTTGCTCTTTCTCCTCTCCTTCTGGCACCCTTATGATTCAAATGTTGGCACATTTAAAGTTGTCCCAGAGGTTCCTAAGCCTCTCCTTATGTATTTCAGTTCTTGTTTCCTCATTCTGTACTGGTTGACTGTTTATTTCTTCATTATGTTACAAATTGTTGATTTGAATCCTGGTTTCCTTTCCTTGTGTGGATTTTTCTTTTTTTCACTTAACATAACCTTCACTTCTCTTCTGCATTTGCCACTCAAGCATATTTGTCAGCATCTTTGTCATCAACATTTTGAACTCTGCATTGTTAGGTTGGCTATCTCCTAGGTTGGCTGTCTCCTCTTCACTTAGTTTTCCCACTGGAACCTTGATCTATTCCTTCTTTTGGGTCATACTTCTCTGTCTTCTCAACTTGACAGGCTCCTGTGTTTGCCTCTGTAGCTTAGATAGAACTGTTGAACCTATTGCATTGTAAGGGATGTAGCCTTATGTATTCATCAGTACTGGGCAAACATTTCACCATTGTATTTGGGGGAGGGGTCTGTGAGGGAACAATGCTGCTTGCTCAGCACTCACCCCTTTTCCAGGCACTTCTTCCACTTCCCAAATGGGACTGGTGCCTCTCTAGCTGTTGCCTGGCTATGGTTTCCAGAGTGGGTAGGTCTGTGGATGTTCTAGGACAGTGGGGACTCTTTAAATAAGTGAATTTTGTTGAGAGACCAGCAGCTTCTTCTTCCACCTAAGTCCCCATTGGTTTTCATAGTCAGAAGCAATGAGGGTTTACCCACCCCACTCCCCCCATCCCTGGCGCTGGAACCGTGAGCTGCACATCCTGGTCTGGTGCTGGCAGTGCTCTCTAGGTGTTCCTACTCTTTTTTTTTTTTTTTTTTTAAGATTTTATTTATTGTTTTTAGATAGAGGGGAAGAGAGGGAGGCAGAGAGGGAGAGAAACATCAATGTATGGTTGCTTTCACCTGCCTCCAGCCATGGACCTGGCTGGAGACCTGGCTTGCAACCTGGTTATGTGCCCTGGCTGGAGAATTGAACCAGCGACCTTTGGGTTCACAGGCGGGTGCCAATCCATTGAGCCACACCAGCTGGGGTACTTTTTTGAATGTGTGACTTTGCTTTCTGCCAGCCAGCCACAGCCGCTGTCCTGCACTGACAAACTGCATCCTCTTTGTCCCTCCTACCTGTCTGGATGAATATTTCTTCTTTACATCTTTGTTTGTTGGACTTCCATACAGCTCAATTTTCTGGAACTTCTGGTTGATTCCAATTTTGAAGTAGATGTATTCCTTCTTAGTTGTGAAGGGAGACACAGTGTGTCTTCCTACACCTCCATCTTGGCTGGGAGCCTTGAGGTTCTTTGTGTATTTGGACTTCTATCATCTTACTTTGTGTTTTGTATTCTCCATGCTTTTTCTTTGTTTTTCTTTTTTTCCCTTTCATGTCTTCTATAGCTTTGATGAATTGTTATTAATTCTCTTTGCTTTTTATTTTCTTTTCTGCTGGTTTGGAAGTTAAACATTCCATTTCTAGAAAAATAGAGTTACTAAATTTTTAAACATGCATATTGTACTTAACAAAGGTTAATCTACATTCCTGTTCTCTTAAATAATAAAAGAATCTTAGAATGTGAACCAACCACTCCTATTTTTATTTATTGATTAGTATTTTAGTTCCACCCTATTTTATACTTTTTGAAATACTTTTATTATTATTATTATTATTACTGATATGCTATGTACCAAATTCTTTGCTCACTATTGCTTCTATCAGCCCAATTCTTCCATTGGGATTCATTTTCCTTCTCACTGAAGTCTTTCAGAAATTCCTTCAGCAATTATCTGTGAATAGTAAACTCTTCCATTTGTATCTAAAGTTCTTTATTTTACCCTTTCTGTGTTGAATGATAATTATCTGGACTATATAATCGTAAGTCAACAATTATTTTCCTTCAGCATTTTGAGGCTAAAATGATTCATCTCCTGGTTTCTATTGCTACTAATGAGAAGCCTGCTGCCCATCTGTCATTATGCTGATGTTAAGACTTGTCTTTAATATTCTGCAGTATTACTGCAATGTGTTTAAGTGAAAACCTATTTTTATTTACTCTGCTTGGAAATCCAGTTGTGCTCCTTCTTACTGAGAATTCATTTTTTTCATTCAATGCTGGTGAATTAATTGCAGTATCTTCATATATTGCTTTTCTCTCTTTTGTCTGTGTGCTTTCCTTTTGGAATTTCTAATACCTCTATTGGACCTTCTTATTTTATTCCTCATGTTTCCTAACTTCTTCATATTTTTCATTACTTTAACTCTGCGAGCTACATATTGGGTACTTTCCAATTTATCCTCCAATTCACTAATTTTCTCTTCAGCAGTGTTATTAACTGTTTAACCCCTCCATTGGGTTTTATTGAAATATTCTTTTATTTCTAGAAATTCTATTGGTTATTTTCAACTATTTTTCCCCCCATTGCATCTTACCCTTGCCTTTTAGATTTTATTTCCTTTTGGGCAGGGCATGTTTAAAATATATTTATTTTAAAGTATTTCCCACATTGTTGTGTTACCATATTTGAATTCTCCAATGTATTACTTTAGCTGATTCTCTTTCTCATAGTGGTTCATTTCTTCTTGCAGTTTGTATTTTTGCTTATGAGCTTATCTCCAGCAGGTTTTGGTTTCTGTAGCTTACTTGACCTTAGTCATGGAAAAGGCATCATGCCAAGCATTTTTGTTTCTTCTGAACTCTACCCCTTTCACCATTTCTGGGCCAGTTTATTTGTTAATTTCTTGAATTGAGTTTTGAACACCTTGTAGATAATGCAAAATTATACTGCACATTCATGTTAGGCATAGACTTGGGGTTCTAGTTTTTCACAGATGACTCATTCTACCCTCAGCCCCAGAAAAATAACAAGCTTCTCTACTGTATCCTCATCAGTAAGTGGAGTGTTCTTGTTCCAGTTACATGGATAAGTAACTCTTCATGGTTCCTAACTTTATAAAGAGAGCTCAGTTCCATTCCTTCATGGAAACTATTCAGATGATTCAGAAGTCTGCAGCTATGGATAACTGGTGATTGGCAGCTTTGTCATGACAACCTGCCCACTCAGGCATCACACCTTGTGCAGAATTTTTTGGTGAAATATCAAATCACCCAGGTGACTTAGCCCCCTTATAAGCCATATTTGGTACCTTGTGACTTCTGACTTTTCCCACACTAAAATCACCTTTGAAAAGGAAGAGATTTCAGACTGTCAATGAGATTCAGGAAAATACAACAGGGCAGCTGATGGTGATTGGGAGAACTGTGTGAGGTCCCAAGGTGTCTACTCTGCACAATGTTTCTTGTGTCTTCTTCAATAAATGCCTCTATTTTTTTGGTTTTATTTATTTATTTTTCTTAAATATGTTTTATTAATTTTGCCATGCCTCTATTTTTCATAGTACATGGTGACAGACCTTGAATAATTATAAAGCTTATAATTATAAGGTGAGGGATATCTTTCTACACCTCCTCAGTATGTCATATTGACCTGTAATACCCTTATATTGTTGTGTTTATGATCCACTTCACCTCTCCCATGAAGTTATGAGCTATTTTAATGAGAGGGAGGGAGTACTTAATATTTGTATTTTTATCCCATTCAAGTAACTAGCCCAGTTCTCTGCACTGAGTAGGTTCTCAGTAAATGCTATTGTTATTTTTAAATTGTTATTATTTTTACTACTTCCTATCTCAATATTTAAGAGTGACACAAAACTAGAAATAAGCCAGTCAGTGAAGGACAAATATCATATGATCTCACCCATTACGGGACAATAATGAGCAAAGCTAACAACAAGCAAAACAGAACCAAGTATATGAATACAAGGAATAGGCCTTCAGTGGTCAGGGGGAAAGGGGTGGGGGGGAGGGGG
>PVIW01013068.1:0-29088 GCA_004026585.1 Noctilio leporinus | reverse complement strand
GGTCTTGGGTATTTAGGTGGATTGAGGTATAGGGGGGATTAAGAATATGTGAGGAGTAACTTTTGCAAAGGATATGTTGGGGCTTAATAGTTCATATTGCTCTCGGTATAATTCAGGTGCTTGAGATTGGCAGCAATCCCTTTCCTGATGCTGCCTCTTTTTCTTGGTCAGGACTTTACAGTCTATAGTCTATATTCTATCCGGTCTTGGCGCATCTCAGGGCCTCTGATTGTCACAGTAGGGCTGATTCTGAGTGTCCGCCGCAAGGTAGGCTGGGCCTTCAGCAGCCTGGCTGGGTTTTAGGGCTACTGGTGTTCTGGAGCCCGCAGGGAGCCCCCTCCCACTCCTGGCGGAGGTTCCGGCCCAGGACGTGCCCCCAGCACTTCTGCAGGGCAGCCCGCAACTTTGCTGGTCCCTGTGATGACTGGTCCCGCCCCCGCAGTTCCGGGAGGAGGCCGGGCCTGTCAGTCAACACTGTCCAGGGTCCGCCTACACTCTCCCGCCCTTCCAGGGCGGGCACCATGCCCCCAAGCCAACCAGCTCTCCTGGGAGTCCTTTACGTGGCCTCTGTGATGAGCCCCTCCCAGGCGTGGGCGGTGCGGCCTTTGTCTCCAGCAATGGCGGGTCAGTTACCCCCGCCACTAGTTCCTGCTTGCTGGCTCGCCAGCTCACCGGCGCGCCGCTTGGAGTTTCCCGTGGAGCCTGGGTGCCTGTGTGGTTGCGCAGGGCTGGGCCTCCCCCCTCGCTTGGGCTTCTAGCTGCTGTTTCCGTGGTGGCCCAGCAGCTCTGTTTTTTGGCCCTCTTGCCGCCCCCCTGGTGCACTTCCCGCTCCCCCACTCCGGCTTCCCGCAGGACTCTTCTCCTCCGCCTCTAGCCCCGCGCGGAGCCTCCTCTCCCCATTGCTGGAGTGAGTTTCTCACAGTCCCTCCCCTGCAAGAGTTCAATTGCGGGTTCCCTATGGCGTTCGCCCTCGCTGCCTGCACTTCTCTGTTGAGATTTCCAGTCACCAGCGAGCCCGGAACTGGCCCCAGTCAAACGCGCCCCTCTGGGCAGAGCCGCCCCTGCCCAGAGCGGACCTCGGCCCGCCGGCCGGCCGGTCGGTCGGGAACGCCTCACCTACTGTCCTGCTGGCCTCCTCTGCCTCTGGGCTCTGCTCCCCTGTGTCCAGATGCTGCCCGTTCCAATCCCTAGGGTCCTGAAGACGTCTCACACTCCTTATCCTGTCCTCTAACTGCTTTGGTACTCAAGAACACCATCAGCACTACTCTCTACTCTGTCGCCATCTTGGAGATCCTTATTTCTTAAATTTTTAAAAAGATTTTATTTCATTATTTTTAGAAAGAGGGGAAGGGAAAGAGGCAGAGAGGGAGAGAAACATCAATGTATGGTCGCATTTCACCTGCCTCCAGCCACAGATCTGACAGAAGACCTGGTTTGCAACCTGGTTTGCAACCTGGTTATGTGCCCTGTCTGGGGAATCGAACCTGCAACCTTTGGGTTTGCAGGCCGGCGCCTTATCCAGTGTGCTACCAGCCAGGGCAAAAGAATAACATTTTATAATACCTAAGGGAAAAAGCCACCAAGAAGATACAACTCAACAAGATATGCACCCAACATAGGAGCTCCAAATATATAAAGAAAATCTTGAAGGACTTCAAGAATGATATAGACAGCAACACACTCATAGTAGAGGGTTTTAATACCCCACTATCAACAATGGACAGATCTTCCAAACAAAAAATCCCCAAAGATGTTGTAGCATTGAACAATACTCTAGAGGAAATGTACCTAACAGATATATACAGAATCTTTCACCCCAAAGAAGCAAAATTAACATCCTTTAAAAATGCACGTGGAACATTCTCTAAAATAGATCACATGGTAGGTCACAAGACATGCCTCCACAAATACAGGAAAACTGAAATCATACCCAGCATCTTCTCAGATCACAATGGCTTGAAACTAGAAATCAATCTCAATGAAAACAACGAAAACCATTCTAACTCATGGAGACTGAATAACACACTTTTATGTAATGAATGGGTTAACAATAATATAAAAGATGAAATAAACTTCTGGAAACAAATTGCAATGAATCCACAGCAGTCCAAAACTTATGGGACACAGCAAAGGCAGTCCTCAAAAGGAAACTTATAGCAATACAAACCTACCTAAAAAGGTGAGAAGAACTTTATAAAAACAACCTAACCATAAAGCTGCAAGAACTAGAGGAGCAACAACAAAGCCCAGGGCAAGTAAAAGGAAGGAAATTATCAAGATCAGAGCAGAACTAAATAACTTAGAGACTCAAACTACAATTCAAAGAACCAACAAGTCAAGGAGCTGGTTCTTTGAAAAAATTAACTAAATTGACAAGCCTTTATCCAGACTCATCAAGAAAAAGAGAGAGAGAGAGGATCCAAATAAACAGTATTAGAAATGACAGAGGAGAAATCACAACTAATACTTCAAAAATAATAAAGATTGTAAGAAATTATTACAAACAACTATATGACAAAAAAAAATATGACAACCTGGGTGAAATGGACACATTTCTGGAAATGTATAATCTACCAAAACTGAATCCAGAAAAAGCAGAAAGCCTGAATAGGCCAATAACAAGTAGTGAAATTGAAGGAGTAATCCAAAATCTCCCAAAGCACAAGAGCTCCAGAACAGATGGATACACAGGAGAATTTTACCAAACATTTAAAGAAGAACTAACTCCTATCCTTCTCAACCTGTACCAAAAAATCCAGGAAGAGGAAGTCTCCCAAACTCTTTCTATGAGGCCAATATTATTCTCACCCCAAAACCAGGTCAAGACACAACTAAGAAAGAAAACTATAGGTCATTATCTCTGATGAACATAGAGGCTAAGATTCTCAACAAGATATCGGATTTAGCAGTACATTGCAAAGATCATACACCGTGATCAAGTGGGTTTCATCCTAGGGAAGCAAGGATGGTACAACATTCATAAATCAATAAATGTAATACACTATGTTACCAAATGAAAGACAAAAACCATATGATCATATAAATAGATGCTGAAAAAGCATTTGATAAAGGACAGCAACCAGTTATGATCAAAACCCTCAGCAAAATGGGAACAGGGGGAGCATACCTCAACATCATAGAGGCCATATATGAAAAAACTTAAGCCAACATTGTAGCCAATGGGCAAAAACTAAAAGCTTTCCCCCTAAGATCAGGAATGAGACAAGGCTGTCCACTTTCTCCACTTTTGTTCAACAACATCTTGGAAGTTCTAGCCATATCTATCAGACAAGAAACTCATTATTCACAGATGATGTGATAGTGGACATACAAAACCCAATAGCTCCACCAAAAATTTACTTGAACTAATAAGAAAATTTAGCAAAATAGCTGGGTATAAAGTTAATATAGAGAAATCAAAAGCATTTTTGTATTCCAATAATGAAACAACAAAAATAGAAGCTAGAAAGCAAATCCCATTTACCATAACAACAAGAAAAGTAAAGTACTTAGGAATCAACTTAAACAAGAAGGTAAAAGACCTGTACTCAGAGCACTGCAGAATATTTAAGAAAGAAATGAAGGAAGATGCAATAAATGGAAGCATATACCATGTTCATGGATGGGAAGAATTAACATCATTAAAATGTCCATACCACCCAAAACAATCTATAGATTTAATACAATCCCAATTAAAATACCAATGACAGAGTACGCAGAGATAGAAAAAACACTTCAGAAATATATATGGAGTCAAAAACACCCACAAATGGCCTGAGCAATCTTTAGAAAGAAGAACAAGGTAGGAGGAATCACAATACCGGACATCCGGCATACTACAAGGCTTCTGTCATCAAAACTGTCTGGTACTGGCATAAAAATAGACACATAGATCAATGGAACCAAATAGAGAGCCCAGAAATTAACCCAGGTCTCTATGGTCAATTAAAATTTGACAAACAGGGAAGGAACATAAAATGGAGTAAAAGCAGTCTCTTCAACAAGTGGTGTTGGGACAACTGGACAGCAATATGCAAAAAGGAAAAACTAGACCACCAGCTTATACCATATGCCAGAATAAACTCAAGATGGATAAAGGACTTAAACATAAGCAGTGCCACCATAAAGGTCCTAGAGAAAAATATAGGCAGTAAAATTTTAGATATCCTTCACCTAAATATGTTTTTGATACTTCCTCAAGGGCAAAAGAAATAAAAGAAATATAAACAAATGGGACTATATCAAATTGAAAAGTTTCTGTTCAGCTAAAGAAAACATCAGCAAAATTCAAAAGGAGCCAACTGTATGGAAAAACATATTTGCCAATGATACCTCAGACAAGAGTTTGATCTCCAAAATATGTAAAGAACTAATGCGACTCAACACCAGGGAGACAGACAGCTCAATGAAAAAATGGGCAAAGTACCTCAACAGACAACTCACTGAGGAAGATATACAAAGGGCCCAGAGGCATATAAAAGAATGCTCAACATCACTAGCAATCAGAGAGATGCAAATTAAAACCACAATAAGATACAACCTCACACCTCTCAGAATGGAAATCATCAACAAATTAACAAACAACAAGTGTTGGTGAGGATGTGAGGAAAAGGCAACCCTGGTGCACTATTGGTGGGAATCCAGGCTGGTGGAGCCTCTATGGAAAAGACTATGGAGTTTCCTTAGAAAACTAAAAAAGGAACTGCCTTTTTATCCAGAAATTCCAGTACTAGGACTATACCCAAAGAACCCTGAAACAATAATTCACAAGAACCTAGGTACCCCTATGTTCATAGCAGTGTTTTTACAATAGCCAAATGATGGAAACAGCCTAAGTGCTCATCAGTGGATGATTGGATCAAAAATCTTCGGTACATTTACACAATGGGATACTACACAGTAGAAAAAAAGAAGGAACTCCTACATTTGCAACAACATGAATGGAACTAGAAAGTATTATGCTTAAGGAAATAAGCCAGTTAGTGAAAGACAAATGCCATATGATGTCAGCCATTACAGAACAATAATGAACAAAACAAACAACAAGCAAAACAGAATCAGATATATGAATACAGTGAATAGGCCTTCAGTGGGCAGGGGGAATGGGGCAGGGGGATGAGGGAGGAAGAGGCAAATAAGGGGAGCAGTTTATACAAGAACCTAGTATGGGAGAACCATGTACATGGACAACAAGTGGAATTGACTTTGTGAGGGAGTGGGTGGATGGGGAAGGGGACAGAGGGGAATAATGAGGGGATGGATATATTACAACAACAATAAAATTAAATTTAAAAATTTTAAATTTCCTAAGAATAAGCAAGCATACATTGTGTTTTTCTATTATCTGTGCATTAAATAGAATAATATTCTGGAAAACTACATATACAAATAAAATAATATATAGTGCCAATTTAACAGTGACCAGGAGGGCCAACACTTATGTAGTAGCATTACTGATTTTTTTCAAATTCACTTAATACCTATATATAATTAAGAACATCAATATTATTTTAACAGAAATGAGAGAATATGGTTCTAATGTTTAGTTTTTTTTTCCATTGAACATTTTATTTTTACTCAGTTTAGTTTTCTTTTTAATTTAATTTTATTGTTGTTGTATTACATCCATTCCCTTTTTACTCCCCTCTGTCCCCTTTCCCACCCACCCACTCCCCTCTAAAGTCAATCCCACTTATTGTCCATGTTCATGGTTCTTCCATACTATTTCCTTGACTAATATGCTCCCCTTCTTTGCCTCCTCCATTCCCCTCCCACCTACCTCCTCCCCTCTGCACACTGGAGATCTATTCATTGTATTCATGTATCTGGTTCTATTTAGCTTGTTTGTTTTGTTCATTATTGTCCTGAAATGAGTGAGATCATATGATATTTTTTTTTTCACTGACTGGCTTATTTCACTAAGCATAATACTCTCCAGTTCCATCCATGTTGTTGCAAAGGTTAGGAGTTCCTTCTTTCTTTCTGCTGTGTAGTATTCCATTGTGTAAATGCACCAAAGTTGTTTGATCCAATCATCCACTGATGGGTACTTAGGCTGTTTCCAGTGTTTGGCTATTGTAAATAGTGCTGCTATGACCATAGGGGTACCTAGGTTCTTGTGATTTGGTGTTTAAGCGTTCTTCGGGTATAGTCCTAGTAGTGGAATTGCACCAGGGTTCCCTTTTCCCCTCGTCCTTGCTAACACTTGTTGTTTGTTGATTTGCTGATGATTGCCATTCTGACAGGTGTGAGGTGGTATCTTATTGTGGTTTTAATTTGAATCTCTCTGATGGCTAGTGATGTTGAACATACTTTCATATGCCTTTGAGCCCCTCGTAGGTCTCTCTCAATGAGTTGTTTGTTCAGGTCCTTGGCCCATTTTTTAATTGGGCTCTCTCCCTGGTGTTGAGTCACATTAGTTCTTCATATATTTTGGAAATCAAACCCTTGTCTGAGGTATCATTGGCAAATATGTTTTTCCATACAATTAGTTCCCTTTGAATTTCACTAGTGTTTTCTTTAGCTGAACAGAAACTTTTCAATTTGATATAGTCCCATTTGTTGATTTGTTCTTTTATTTCCTTTCCTCTTGGTGAAGTATATTCAAATTGGAAAAGAGGAAGTAAAACTGTCATTATTTGCAGATGATATGATTGTGTTCATACAAAACTTGAAAGGCTCCACCAAAAACTTACTCGACCAATGAAATTATGGTTTTTGAGCTCAGCTCTGTGACAAATCAAGCTTTGGAAAGATAGTTGAAAATTGATGAGGCACAATCCAAAATTTTTTTGATTTTTTTTTCAAAAGATTTTATTTATTATATTTGGAGAGTGGGGAAGGGAGAGGGGCAGAGAGGGAAGGAAACATCAATGTTTGATTTTCTTTCACCTGCTTCTACTATAGGCCTGGCTGGAGACCTGGCTTGCCACCTCTTTATGTGCCCTGACTGGGAATTGAACCAGTGACCGTTGAGTTCACAGGCCAGCACTTATCCACTAAGCCACCAGCCAGAAAAAATGTTTTGTTTTGTTTTTGTTTTTTATGTTTTACAACACTGAACAGAGGGATTACAGAATATGTTACTCTATTTAAAACTGTTTCAGAAAACAATAGGTTTCATATACATGCTGAATGGTCTTTAAAATGAGTAGAGTCAAAATACAAGGTGGTAAGGCAAAAAGTAAATATGCTTAAATATGTATGTTTCTTGCTCATAAACAATAATCATTCAGTCATTATGAAAATAAGAGTGACATAAAATAGTAAAAAAACTAAAATATGTAAAATATAAACATATTTTATCCTTTGCAAATATACGTAAGAAAGCCAGCATAATTTTCTTAAAGAACACAAAAGCTGAACAACTTGCTGTATCAGGGTAAGAAGAAGGTCTTTTTAAAATTAAATAATTATTTATTTTTAGAAAGAGGGAAAGAAAGAAGGAAATAGAGGGAGAGAAACATCAATGTGTTGTTGCCTCTAATGCACTGGTAATAAAACCAGGGACCTTTTGGTTTGCAGGCTGATAAAAAATCCACTGAGCCACACCAGCCAGGGTAAGAGCAAAGTCTTTTAAAAACCTTTTTGCTATTAGTTGAGACTAATTCACATTAGCCTTTTGTCTGTATTTAGAATTTAATGACTTCAATCCTGTCTGATGTCCAGGTGGTAGCCAGGGTTCTACTGGTTTAAATGGCAACAAAATTGTCCCAGTAGGGTTAATGCATTTCTTGTTTAGAACTTTGAATTCCTAGTCAAAAAAAAAAAAAAAAAAAAAGAACTTTGAATTCCTCCACATATACTTCCTTTTCCTTTTCCCATTATATTAAATAAGAATTATCTCAGAAAATGAGACTTTAAAGAAGCAAGTTCTAACTTCTATATGCCAAGGGATCCCTTCTACTACAAGGTGATTACAAACCTGCTACCAGATTGAATAATGAAATGAGCCAGAGTAAAATTACTAAGCTGTAATGGTAGTAGGAATTAACATTAATATTACTAGTTATATTAACATGAAGAACAAGAAGAAGAAAAACAAGAAACAGAAAAAGAAAAACTGGAAGAAGTTATTTTCTTAATCTTGTACAGCAGACTTGGGACTTTTGTGTTGAGTTTCCCATTTGACATTCAGGAAAACTTGTAAAGCAACAAAGAAGCAATGGTATTATATTATCAAAATATAATATTACAGATCTTCCCTGTTACTCATGACATACTTCCATTTTACAACTGCTTTTTCTTGTATATCACCAGGATGTTCCTCTGAAGTTTGTTTACTGACTCCTCTCTATTGTTTGAATATTGGAATGCCCCTGGGTTCCCTTTTAGAAGTTCTTTCTCCATAGTCACTCCAAGAATTGATGCTTTTAGACTCAAGACTTCAAATTTTATCTGTATGCTTTTGACACCCTATTTTATATTTGGAGCCTAGGTTTTCTTCCAAACCTCAAAAAACACAATAGCCTACCAATATCTCCATTTGCATGCTAATGGTCATCTCAAATTTAACTGATTCCCTAACCAATCCCCAAGAGCCTTCTTAAAAGAAACTTCCCTATTTCAATTGGTGGTGATCCCATCCTTCCAGTTATCCAGATCAAATTTATTGAATTCCATTTAAAAATACTATTTTCTAACTATTTCAATTTGCATTGTCTAATATGGTCACCATTAACAACTAACCACATGGGGTTAGTTATATATAAGAGTAAAGATATATAACATATTTCAAACTTAGTAGAAAATATATAAAATATCTAATATGCTTTTTATTGATTACATGTTGAAATAATTATATTTGAGATTTACCAAATTAAATATATTTCTAATGTTAATTCCACCTGTTTCTTTTTAATCTTTAATGTGACTGATTACTACTAAATTTAAAATTACATATAAAGCTCACATTATGTTTCCATTGGACAGCAATAATTTATACCAAACTGATTCCACTGGGTTTGGTTTTCATGTAGTTGATTGGGCACACCTTGTTAGATTGGAATACTAGTCCTGCCAAACGCTTACCTGAGGATACCTTTCACAACAAAGGTACAAATATCTAGGCTAAAATAAGTGTTTGAGATACGGGAAGGGTAATTGGGGAACATAACCAAAGGCAAGAAGCTTTCAAAACTTTTTTAATATAATGTAGAGAGAGCATGTATTTATTTGGTGTAGTATACTGAAGGTGCTGTGCATGGCTATACTATTGGAATACACACAATATGCAAGTTATACTATAGGTATAGATATTCAAAGTTGTTCACAGAAAAACTCTGAAAACAGGGTCCATAATAGAAAACTGTAAAGAAAGATGAGAAATATTTACTAATATAGTTTCCTTAAAAACCAAGTAACAATCAAATAGAATATCAGGGAACCTATTCATAAAAGAATTTCATTAATATTTCAATACCAATATTGAGAAAAAATTTAAATTTACAAAAAATACAAAAGAAATCTTGAATTAGTACATGGGCATTTTCATCACCAGACATTAAATTCTTTATTAACTCCTGACCAAAATAGAGGGGTAGGTAGACATGCTTCACTGCCTTCCACAAACATAAGAAGAATTATATCTACCTCAAAACAAAATGAAACAAAACAAAACAATGATAACTACCAGACATCAAACGGCATGGAAATCCAACAAACAAAGATATAAAGCAGTAATACTAATCTATATGGCAACACAAGGTGCTGAAATGGGTCACTCAGCACTGAGGAATACCTAAGTCTTCACCCCTTAGAATATAACAGGTGTGGCAGCTCTACCTAATACACAGAAGCAAGAACAGGAGGCTGTCAAGTTGAGGAGACAAAGAAGATGGCCCAAAAGAGGAAGAAGATTAAGGCTCCAGAGGGAGAACTAAGTGAGGAAGAGATAGCCAATCTAACAGGTGCAGAGTTCAAAACTCTGGTAATAAAGATGCTCACAGAAATGACTGAGTACAGTAAACACATAAGGGAATAAATGAAGCATAACATTACGTGAAATGAAGAAAAATCAAACTGAAACCAATAGTGAAGGGAAGGAAACTAGGATTTAAATAAATGATTTGAAACATAAGGAAAAATAAAGAGTTAACCAGTACAGAATGAGGAAACAAGAGTTGAAAAAAACATAAGGAGAGATTTAGAAATCTCTGGATCAACCATATATTTTGATTATTTCTTATGAATGAAGAAAGTTTATTATAACTTTCTCAAAATAGATATTTGGATACTATCAAGTACAAAAATAAACTAAGAAATAAATTATTGGAGTTGTCATTTTACTGTCACTAACCAATAAAAGAATTTTCCATATAAATCCATGGATTACAGATAACTTTCTCAATTATGGCTTTGCTAATTTATACAGAACCTTATGAAACAAATCAGCAAATAGCTCTCTCTTTTTGTTATACTACTGAGACATTCTTCTACACATCAAACAAAAAATACATTGACTAATAACACATTCCATATATGTTACATATTAAGATTGCCTAAAATACTATGGATTTTCTTTCCTATATGATTTTAATAGTTTGAATGTTGGTTTCATCTTATTAAATTTTTATTAACTTATTATTGTGTATTACATTTATTCCATTTTCCTTCACTGCTCTGCCCTGTCTCTCCCACCCAAAAAAACAACGAAAAACAAAAAACAACTTAAGGTGGCAGAATATGACATAATCATATACACAGAATGTACATGATTCTCCTCTCCCAATCTCCTCTCCCACAGTCAATCCCTACTATGATGTCTATGTTCATGGGTCATTTATACTAGTTCCTTGACTAAACTGTTCCCCTTCCTTCCCCTTTCTCCCCCTTCCAATATTTCCCTCTGGCCACAGTCACTCTGTTCCTTGTTTTCATGTCTCTGGTTCTATTTTGCTCATTTATGTCTTCTTCATTAGTTTATTTTATTCTATGACATCATATGGTATTTATCTTTCACTGCCTGGCTTATATCACTATGCATAATACTCTTCAGTTCCATCCATGCTACTGCAAAAGGTAGGAGTTCCTTCTTTCATTCCGCTGTGCAGTATTCCGTTGTGTAAATGTACCACAGTTCTTCGATCCATCCACCCAATGATGGACATTTAGGCTGTTTCTAGCACTTGGCTATTGTAAATAGTGCTGCTATGAGCATAGCGGTGCACAGGTACTTCTGAATTGGTGTTACAGATTTTTCTGGTATAGTCTTAGCAGTGGAATCATTGGATCAAAGGGTAATTTCATTATTAGTTTTTTGAGGAATTTCCATACTGTTTTCTATAGTGAATGAACCAGCTTGCATCCCCACCAACAATGTACAAGGGTTATATTTTCTCTGCATCCTTACAAGACTTTGTTGTTTGAATAATTATTAATGATGGCCATTCTGACAGGTGTGAGGTGGTATCTTATTGTGGTTTTAATTTGAATCTCTCTGATGGCTAGTGATATTGAGCATTCTTTCATATGCCTCTGGGCCCCTTGTATGTCTTCCTCAGAGAGTTGTCTGTTCAGGTTCTTTGCTCATTTTTTTAATTGGGCTGTCTGTCTCCCTGGTGTTGAGTCTCATAAGTTCTTTATATATTTTAGAGATCAGACCCTTGTCTGAGGTATCATTGGCAAATATGTTTTCCCATACAGTTGGTTCCCTTTGAATTTTGCTGTTGTTTTCTTTAGCTGAACAAAAACTTTTCAGTTTGATATAGTCCCATTTATTGATTCATTCTTTGATTTCTTTTGCCCTCGGTAAAGTATCAGTAAACATATTTCTGGGTAAGATATCTAAAATTTTACTGCCTCTATTTTTTTCCAGGATCTTTATAGTGTCACTGCTTATGTTTAAGTCCTTTATCCATCTTAAATTTATTCTGGTGTATGCTGTAAGTTAATGGTCTAGTTTTATTTCTTTGCATGCCATTGTCCAGTTCTTCCAACACCACCAGTTGAAGACTGTGTTTATTCCATTTTATGTTCCATTTTATGTTCCATCACCCTTTTTTGAATATTAATTGACCATAGAGTCCTGGTTTTTTTCCTGGGCTCTCTGTTCTGTTCCATTGATCTATATGTCTATTCTTATGCCAGTATCAGACTATTTTGATGATGGTAGCCTTGGAGTATAGTTTGATGTCCAGTATTGTGAATCCTCCTACCTTGTTCTTCTTTCTCAAAATTGCTGTGGCTATTCATAGGTGTTTTGGGCTCCATATAAATTTTTGAAATATTTGTTCTATATCTGTGAATTATGCCCTTGGTATCTTAATAGCATTGAACCTATGAATTGCTTTGGGTAGTATGGATATTTTAATAATATTAGTTTTTCCAATCAATGAACATGGTATATGCTTCCATTTATTTGTATCTTCCTTAATTTCTTTCTTCAATGTTTTGTAGTTTTCTGAGTACAAGTCTTTTACCTCCTTGGTTAAGTTTATTCTTAAGTACATTATTTTTCTTGTTGCTATGGTAAATGGGATTTTTTCTTTCTTTTTTTTAAAAGATTTTATTTATCATTTCCAGAGAGAGAGGAAGGGAGAGAATCAGAGAGGGATGGAAACATCAATGTATGGTTGTCTTTCACCTCCCTCCAGCCAGGGACCTGGCTTGCAACCTGATTATGTGCCCTGGCTCAGGAATCAAACCAGTGACTTTTGGGTTCTCAGGCTGGTGCCTTATCTACTGTGCTACCAGCCAGGGCCTGGGATATTTTTCTAGTTTCTTACTCTGGTGTTTCATTGTTGGTGTACAAAATGTCTTTAATTTCTGGATATTGACATCATATCAAGTTGTTTTACCAAACTCACTTATTAAGTCAAGTAGTTTTTTTGTGGAGTATATAGGGTTTTCTATGTACACTCTCATGCCATTTATAAATAATGACAGATGTACTCCCTGCTTTCCAATTTGGATACCTTTGATTCCTTATGCTTGTCTGATAGCTGTAGCTAGAGCATTCAAAACTATATTGAATAGAAGTGGAGAGAGTGGACAACCTTGCCTTGTTCCTGATCTTAGGGGGAAGGCATTTAGCTTTTTCCCCATTTGTGTATGATGTTGGCTACAGGTTTGTTGTATATGAATTTTATTTTGTTAAGGTTTGCTCCCTCTAGTCCCACTTTCTGAGCATTTTTAACATAAATGGGTGCTGTTCTGTATTAAATACTTTTTTTCAGCATTTATTGATATGATCATGTTTTTTGTCTTTCACTTTGTTTACGGGGGGTATTACATTTATTGATTTCTAAATATATTGTGCATTCATCCCTGGCATGAGTCCCATTTAATAATGTTGTATGATATTTCTAACATATTGC
Source organism: Noctilio leporinus (assembly GCA_004026585.1). Taxonomy (NCBI): domain Eukaryota; kingdom Metazoa; phylum Chordata; class Mammalia; order Chiroptera; family Noctilionidae; genus Noctilio; species Noctilio leporinus. The sequence continues at coordinate 15,772 of PVIW01013068.1, read as the reverse complement.
TGGATCTTGTTTGCCAATATTATTTGAGGAGTTTAGAATCTATGTTCATTAGTGATATTGGACTATAGTTTTCTTTGTTGTTTCTTAACCTGATTTTGGGCTTAGAATAATGCTGGCCTCATAGAAAGAGTTTGGGAGTCTTCCTTTTTCTTGGATTTTTATGGAATAAGTTGAAAAGTGTAGGAGTTAATTCTTCCTTGAATATTTGATAAAATTTACCTGAAATTTATCTGTGTAGCCATCTGGTCCAGACCTTTGTGTGCTGAGAATTTTATGATTACTGCTTTAATTTCACTTGTTGTTATCAGTCTATTCAGGCTTTCTTCTTCTTCTTGATTCAGTTTTGGAAGATTTTATGTTCCCTGAAATTTCTCCATTTCACTCAGGTTTTCTAATTTTTTGTCATACAGCTATTCATAGTAACTTCTTTTTTTTTTTTTTTTTTTTAAAAAAAAAGATTTTATTATTTTTAGAGAGAGGGGAAAGGAGGAAGGCAGAGAGGAAGGGAAACACCAGTGTATGGTTCCCTTTCACCTGCCTCCAGCTATAGACCTGGCTGGAGACCTGACTTGCAACCTGGTTATGTGCCCTGGCTGGGGAATCAAACCAGTGAACTTAGGGTTCGCAGGCCAGCACTTTCCACTGAGCCACCAGCCAGGGATTCATAGTAATTTCTTACTGTTTTTTATATTCCTGTGGTATCAGTTGTGATTTCTTGTCTGTGGTTTCTGATTTTATTTATTTGTGTCCCCTCTTTATTTTCTTGATGGGTCTAGTTAAAGGCTTGTAGATTTTATATTTTTAATTAACCAGCTCCTAGATTTATTGATCCTCTGAATTTTTCTTTTAGTTTCTATGTCATTCAACTCTGCTTTGATATTATTTCCTTTCTTTTATTTGCTCTGGGTTTTGTTTGTTGTTGTTCCTCTAGTTCTTGTAGCTTTATGGTGAGGTTGTTCATGTAAGAGTTTTTTTAACCTTCTTAGGTGGGCCTGTATTGGTATGAACTTCCCTCTCCAGATTGCCTTTGCTGTGTCCCATAGGTATTGACTGTGTGTTCATTTTCATTTGTTTCAAGAAACTTTTTGATTTCTTTTTTATCTCATTTTAACCCATTCATTATTTAATAGCATGTTATTCAGTCTCCATGCATTTGAATGGTTTTGTATTTTTTCCTTAATGTTGGTTTCCAGATTCAAGCTTTTGTGATCTGAAAAGATGCTTGATATAATTTAAACTTCCTTGAATTTGTTGAGGCTTGTTTGCATTCTACCATGTGGTCTATGTTTGAGAATATTTCATTTTCATTTGAAAAGAAAGTCTATTTTGCTTCCTTGAGGTGGAATTTTTTGTATATATCAATTGAGTCCATTTGAGCCAGAGTGTTGTTCAATGACATAATATGTTTGGTGGTTCTTTCCTTGGATGATCTGTCCATTGTTGGCAATGGGATGTTAAAATCCCCTACTATGAGTGTGTTTTTGTCAATATCTTTCTTGAAGTCCCCCAAGATTTTTCTTCTATAATTGGGTGCTCCTATATTGGGTGCATTTATGTTTATAAGGATTATAACTTCTTGATGGATTATTCCCTGAAATATTATGAAATGTCCTTTTTTGTCTCTTTTAATGGTCTTTGTTTTGAAATCCATTTTGTCTAAGTATTGCTACCCCAGATTTTTTTTATCATTCCACTTTCTTGAATTATTGTTTTCATTATTTAATTTTCAGTCTGTGTAGATCTTTTGTTCTGAGGTGGGTCTCTTGTAGATACCATATACATGGGTCCTGGTTTGTATTTTTAAAAAGATTTTATTTATTATTATTCTTAAAGAGAAGGGAAAAGAGAGGCAGAGAGCAAGAGAGACATCAATGTATGTTTGCCTTTCACCTGCCTCCAGCTACAGAGTTTGCTGGAGGCCTGGCTTACAACCTGGTTATGTGCCCTGGCTGTGGAATCAAACCAGCTATCTTTGGATTTGCAGGTCGGTGCCTTATCCACTGTGCCACCACCCAGGGCCAGGTAGTGGTTTTTCAATCCATTCATTTATCCTATGTCTATTTAATAGATTTACATTTAAGGTTGTTACTGATAGGTGCTTATTCATTTTAAGTATTATTTTTTAATTTAATTTTATTGTTGTTATATTATATTCATCCCCTTTTTCCTCTCCTCTGTCCCCTTCCCCACCCACTCACTCCCCTACCAAACTCAATTCCACTTGTTGTCCATGTCCATGGTTCTTTTATACTAGTTCCTTGAATAACCAGCTTCCCTTCTTTGCCACCTCCCCATTCCCTTCCCCTTGCCCCCAAAAGTTCTATTCATTGAATTCATGTATCTATTTATATTTTGCTTGTTTATTTATTTTGTTCATTATTATCCTGAAATAAGTGAGATCATATGATATTTGTCTTTCACTAACTGGCTTATTTCACTTAGCATAATACTCTCCAGTTCCATCCATGTTGTTGCAAAGGTTAGGAGTTCCTTCTTTCTTTTTGCCGTGTAGTATTCCATTGTGTAAATATACCAAAGTTTATTGATCCAAACATCCACTGATGGGCACTCAGGCTGTTTCCAGCACTTGGCTGTTGTAAATAGCACTGCTGTGAACATAGGGATACATAGGTTCTTCTGAGTTGGTGTTTCAGGGTTCTTTGGGTATAGCTAGTAGTGGAATTGCTGGATCAAAAGGCAGTTCCATTTTTAGTTTTTAAAAGAAACCCCATACTGTTTTCCATAGTGGCTGCATCAGCCTACATTCCCACCAACAGTGAACAAGGGTTCCCTTTGCCCCACATCCTCACCAACACTTGTTTGTTGATTTGTTGATGATTGCCATTCTGACAGGTGTGAAGTTGTATCTTATTGTGGTTTTAATTTGCATCTCTCTGATAGTGATGTTGAGCACTCTTTCATATGCTTTTGGGCCCTTTGTATGTCTTCCTGAATGAGTTGTCTGTTCGGGTCTTTTGCTCATTTTTTAAAATGGGCTGTCTGTCTCCCTGGTGTTGAGTTGCATTAGTTCTTCATATAGTTTGGATATCAAACCCTTGTCTGAGGTATCATTGGCAAATATGTTTTCCTATACAGTTGGTTCCTTTTGAATTTTGCTGGTGTTTTCTTAAGTGAACAGAAACTTTTAAATTTGATATAGTCCCATTTGTTTACTTATTCTTTGATTTCCTTTGCCCTTGGAGAAGTATCAGTAACATATTTCTGCACAGGATATCTAAAATTTTACAGGCTATATTTTCCTCCAGGAGCTTTATGGTGGCACTACTTATGTTGAAGTCCTTTATCCATCTTGAGTTTATTCTGGTGTATGGTGAATGTTGGTGGTCTAGTTTTATTTCATTTTTTTTGCATGTTGCTGGCCAGTTCTCCCAACACCACTTGTTGAAGAAGTGGTGTATTTCTGGGCTCTTTATTCTGTTCCATTGATCTATATATCAGTTTTTAAGCCAGTACCAGATTGTTGTGATGACAGTAGCTTTGTAGTATAGTTTGATGTCTGGTATTGTGATTCCTCCTACCTCGTTCTTCGTTCTCAAGATTGCTGCGGCTATTGGTGGGCATGTTTGGCTCCATATAAATCTTTGATGTATTTTTTCTATCCCTGTGAAATATGTCATTGGTATTTTAATTGAGATTCCATTGAATCTGTATATTGCTTTGGGTAGTATGAACATTTTAATGATGTTAATTCTTCCCATCCATGAACATGGTATATGCTTCCATTTATTTGTATCTTCCTTGATTTTTTTCTTCAATATTCTGTAGTTTTCTGAGTACAGGTCTTTTACCTCCTTGGTTAAATTTATTCCTAGGTATTTTATTTTTCTTGTTGCTATGGTAAATGGGATTTGTTTTCTCACTTCTATGTCTGATGTTTCAGTATTGGTATACAAAAATGCTTTTGATTTCTGGATATTGAGTTTATATGCAGCTATTTTGGTAAATTTGCTTATTAGGTTGATTAAGTTTTTGGTGGAGCCTATCAGGTTTTGTATGTACACTATCATGTTATCTGTAAATAATGATAGTTTGACTTCACCCTTTCCAATTTGGATACCTTTGATTTTTTTTCCCTGTCTGATAGCTATGGCCAGAACTTCCAAAACGATGTTGAACAGACGTGGTGAAAGTTGACAGCCCTGTCTTGTTCCTGATCTAAGGGGAAAAGCTTTTAGTTTTTGCCCATTGAGTATGACGTTGGCTTCAGATTTCTCATATATGGCCTTTATTATTTTGAGGTATGCTCCCACTGTTCCCATTTTGCACAGTGTTTTTATCATGAATGTTTGCTGTACTTTCTTAATTGCTTTTTCAGCATCTATAGATATAATCATATGGTTTTTGTCATTCATTTAGCTGATATGGTGTATTACAGTTATTGGTTTGAGAATGTTGTACCATCCTTGCATTCCTTGGATGAAACCCACTTGATCATGCTGTATGATCTTTTTCATGCTTTGCTGAATCCAGTTGGCCAATATTTTGTTGAGAATCTTAGCGTCTATGTTCATTAGAGGTATTGGCCTATAGTTTTCTTTCTTAGTTGTATCTTGACCTGGTTTTAGGGTCAGAATAATATTGGCCTCATAGAAAAAGTTTGGGAGTCTTCCTTCTACTTGGATATTTTGGAATGGGTTGAAAAGGATAGGAGTCAGTTCTCCTCTAAATGTTTTGTGGAATTCATCTGTGTAGCCATCTGGTCCAGGGCTCTTGTGCTTTGGAAGATTGTAGTAATTCCTTATAATCCTTTGTATTTCTGAAGTGTCAGTTTTTATTTCTCCTGTTCATTTCTGATTCTGTTTATTTGGGTCCTTTATCTCTTTTTCTTGATGAGTCTGGATAGAGGCTTGTCAATTTTGTTTATTTTTTTTGGAGAACTAGCTCCTGGACTTCTTGATTTTTTGAAATGTAGTTTGAGTCTCTAAGTTATTTAATTCTGCTCTGATCTTGATTATTTTTTTCCTTCTACTTGCTCTGGGCTTTGTTTGTTGTTGCTCCTCTAGTTCTTTTTGTATAAGGGCTTTTTTGTATAAGCTTCTTCTGCCCATTTTAGGTAGGCCAGCATTGCTATGAATTTCCCTTTGAGGACTGCCTTTGCTGTGTTCCATAGGTTTTGGCCTGTTTTGTGTTCATTGTCATTTGTTTCCGGAAACTTTAAATTTAATTTTTGATCTCATTGTTCACACATTCATTAGTTAAAAGCATGTGATTCAGCCTCCATGAGTTAGAATGTTTTTGTTTTTGTTTTCCCTTGAGATTTGTTTCTAGTTTCAAGCCATTGTGATCTGAGAAGGTGCTTGGTATGATTTCAATTTTCCTATATTTGTGGAGGCATGTCTTGTGGCCTATCTTGTGGTCTATCTTAGAGAATGTTCAATGTGCATTTGAAAAGATGTGTATTTTGCCTCTTTGAGGTGATAGGTTCTGTATATATCAGTTAGGTCCATTTCCTCCAGGGTATTGTTCAATGCCACAATATCCTTGGTGTTTTTTGTTTGGAAGTTCTGTTCATTGTAGATAGTGGGGCATTAAAATCCCCTACTATGAGTGTGTTGCTTTCTATATCCTTCTCGAAGTCCTCCAAGATTTTCCTTATATATTTGGGAGCTCCTATGTTTGGTGCATGTATATTTACCAGAGTTATTTCTTCTTGATGGGTTGTTCCCTTAAGTATTATGAAATGTCCTTCTTTGTCTCTTTTGTTGGCCTTCATTGTAAAATCTATTTTGTCTGAAATAAGTATTGCTACTTCAGCCTTTTTTTTCGTGTCCATTTGCTTGATATATATGTTTCAACCCCTTCATATTCAATCTATGTTGATCTTTGGTTCTGAGGTGGTTCTCTTGAAGACAGCATACATGTGTGTCATGTTTTATTAACCATTCAGCTAGGCTTTGTCTTCTGATTGGCACATTTAATCTATTTACATTTAAGGTTATTTTTGGTTGAGACTTATTTAATGACATTTTCCCACTTTGTATCTGTGTTCCTCTTTCTTTTCCTGTTTCTTCTTTCTTTTTTTAAAGCAGACCCTTTTACATTTCTTGCAATGCTGGTTTGGTAGAGATGCATTCTTTTATTCTTCTTTTGTCTGGGAAAATCCTTGTTTCACCTTCCATTTTGAATTAAAGCCTTGCTGGGTAGGTTATTCTTGGTTGCAGGCATTTGTTTCCCTTTATTTGGAATATTGTTTGCCATTCCCATCTGACTTGCATTGTTTCTGTTGAAAGATCATTTGATAACCTTATTGGAGCCCCCTTATACATTATTTGCTTTTGCTTTCTTGATGTGTTTAGGATTCTCTCTGTCTTTAAATGTTGCCATTTAAATTATAATGTCTTGGAGTGGGTCTGTTTAGAATTATCCTCATGGAGGCCCTCTAGTCTTCCTGAACTTGGATAAAATTTTCAGTCATCTTGTTAAGGAAGTTTTCTATCATTACTTTTTTTAAAAAAATTTATTATTTTGAGAGGGAGGGGAAGGGCGAGAGCAAGACAGGTATCAATGTATGGTTGCCTTTCACCTACCTCCAGCCACAGACCTGGCTGGAGACCTGGCTTGCAACCTGGTTATGCACCCTGGGTGGGGAATTGAACCAGCGACCTTTGGGTTCACAGGCTGGCACCTTATCCACTGTGCTACCAGCCAGGGCTCTATCATTACTTTTTTGAACAGGTTTTCCATTCCTTGTTTCTCTTCTTCTGGTATCCTTATGATCCAGATATTATTGGGTTTCATGTTGTCCTGCATCTCTCTTAAGTCCTCTTCATTCTTATTCAGACTTTTTTTTCATTCTATTGCGCTATCTTGGAATATTTTTCTACATTGTCGTCCAGCTCGCTGTTCCAATTTTCTGCTTTCGCTAGCCTTCTTTTTATTTCTTCTACTGCATTCTTCAATTTAGAAGATGTATTCTGCATTTCCTCCTGGCTCTTACTGATAGGTTTTAAGTCATTTTTAATGCTGGTGTAGTTCTCAGTAAGTTCTTGGTAGCTTCCCTGGAATGGTTTATATTTTCCTTTAAGCTGGCTGAGCTCATTGAGCTTCTCTATTATCATTATTTTGAATTCCATATATGATAGTTTATTTGCCTCTATTTCATTTAGCAATCTTTCTGGGGATTTTTCCTTTCCTTTTGGTGATGAAATGACTCTTATTTTCCCCATTTTGGGTGTCTGTTGTTGACTGTTTTGTCTTGGATTAATATGCCTTGATTCCCTGCCTTCATGGAGTGCCCTTAAGAGTTTTGTGGAGTTTAGTGTTGCAGTCTCCTAGATTTCCTCTACTTGTTGCTCTTAGGGTGCTCTTTATGTCATTAAATTGGACTGTCTGGTTGTATTTTGGATATGTTGTATGTGTTGCTCCTTTCCCTCCAGTTGGCTGATTGAAAGACACTCTTAGCTCATCTCATACACTATTTTTGAGCTGTTCCTAAAATAGAACCACCAGTCCAGGCAAAATAACCACACCTTCAGAGATATCTTCTTCCTTTAATCCCCTTTCGACTGCCTATGAACCTAGCTAAATACCCATACCCTCCAAGGTAACCCCCACTTTTAATCATACCCACAGCTCCTATTGAGCCAGTCTTTATAGGGATGTATATATGATAAGACTGTTATAGGAGGGGAAAAATAATTAAGTTGACTAAAGTATAGATAATTTTGAAGGGTGCAAAGAAGTAGCAAAGATAGTGGGGATGGGAGAGAAAAAGCCAACTTATGTCTTATATAGAAACAGGGAGGGGAAAAATCAGAATGCCTCAACTGTGTGTGAACAGTCTAAGCCTATATATATATAGGCATATATATATACTACATCTATCTCCCTGTCCACTATCAATGAGTACTGATTGGTCAAGGTGGAGCCAGGACCCATGTGTTTTTAGCAGAAAAATGAATGAGTTGTCCCTAGTAGTACGCCCACAAAAAATGTTTTAAGAGGCTGGGGAAAGGAGGAATACTCAGATTGAGGACTGGAAATAAGTTGTAGCAGGAGAGTGAGTAGACTTTAAAACAAGTGTAGGAAGAGGATCTTGGGTAGTTAGGTGGATTGAGGGCAGGGAGGAATAAAAATATGGAAATTGGGATATGCTATGATATAAACATTATTTACTTAAAATGCAGTAATTGTGAGGGTTGGAAGTAACTTTTGAAAAGGATATGTTAGGAATTAATAGTTCATGTAGCTCTTGGTGTAACTCAGGTCCTTGAGATTAGCAGTGATCCATTTTCTGGGTCTGCCTCTTTTTCTTGATGAAGTCTCTGCAGTCTATAGTCAGGCTGCCTGGTCTTGGAGTGGCAGGGCCTATGGCTGTCACTGTCATGGCTGATTCTGAGTGCCACCCTCTCCCATAGACTGAGCGTCCAGTAGCCTAACTGGGTTTCTGCACTGCTGGTGTTTTGGGGCCCTCCCTTCTCTCACTGGTTCTGTGTGAAGAACTGCAGGGTACTTATGTGATGTTGATGGCTACTCCTCCCTTTCCAGCTCTTGGAGGTGGTTTCTGCCTGTGATGGGCACCTGTCTCCAAGCCGGGGTGGCCTGTACCTTCGTTTGCTCCTGTGATAGTTAGCCCTCCCCTTCCACCTCTTTGAGGTGGTAGCCTCTGTCTGCAAAAAGTGCCTGGCTTCCCAGGGTACCTGCAGCATTGCATGTGGGCAATGGCTAGCACTCTGCAGTCCAGCTCTTTTATGAGGTTTTCACTGCTACCTCTGTGATGTATGCCTGCCTCCCCAGGGTGCCCACAGTGTAGTTTGCTGGTGATGGCTAGCCCTCCTCATCCAGCTCTTTGCAGAGGTTTTCACTGCCTTTGATGGGCCTATGGTTCTGTGAGAAGCCCTGTAGCAACAGCACCGGTGATGGCTAGCCCTTTCCATCCAGCTCTTCGAGGTGGTTTATGCCTCCTGGCTCTATAGGGGAGCCTGAGGTGTGTGCCGGTGATGGCTATCCTTCCCCCTCTAGCTATTCCAGTAGGTTTTTATCACCTGCAATGGGCGGGCCAGTTGCAGCAGTAGCAAGTCCCTGGCATTAAACTTTGAGCTGTGGTTTCCCTGGGAGCCTGTGCTACTGTGTGGGTGTGCAGGGTTGGGCCCTTCTTCTCACTGTGCCTCTGAGCTGCTCTCTCCCCAGGTGGCTCAGCAGCACAATTTTCAGCCCTCACACCACGCCAGCTGGTGCACTTTCCCGCTACCCTGCTCTCTTGCTCCTGCTCTCTAAGGCTTTCTCTTCCTCCACCTCTGGCCCCAGGAGGCTCTTCCTCTCTTTCAGCCTCCAGAGCAGGACTCTCACACAGTCCCTCCCCTGTAGGAGTTCAATTTCTCAATCCTCTGAGATTGCGCTCACTGTCCACACTTCACTGCTCACATTTCTCCTCACCAGGGAGCCTGGAGCTGTCTTCAGTCAGAGTTACCCCTCTGGGCAGAGCCACCACTGCCCAGAGCTAACCTCGTCCCACCAGCCAGCTGGTTCAGAACTGTCTCATCTGCTCTCCTATAGGTCTCCGCAGCCTCTGGTCTGTGCACCTCTGGGTCCAGATGCTTACTGCTCCAATTCTCAGGGACTTACACACTTTTAATGCGCTGTACCCTATCCTCCAGCTGCTCTGGCACTTGAGAACACCATCAGCACTGCCATCTACTCTGTCACCATCTTTTCCTCCTTTAATTCTGGTATGATTCTAAGTAAGTTCCTTGTACCTTCCCTGTAGTTCTTAGTTCTAGAGTTCTTTGTAGTTGTAATTGAGCTCTCTTAGCTCATTGAGCTTCCTTATAGCCATTTTATTTTTTAAAATTTCCATGTGTGGTACTCTGCTTGCCTCTATATCATTTAACAGTATTTCTGGGGATACATCCTTTCATTTCAATATGTTATTTCTTTTCTTCTCTCTATTTTAGGTGACACTTCTGGCTTGTTTCTATTCTTATATTGTTCTGATTTGACTCACTGACTTAATGGTGATCTTCTGTGATGAGTCATTTGGTATTCAGTGGTATCCTTAGTTTTTCTGAACTTGATGTTCTTGGGATGCTCTTTATTCCATTTATGCAGATGGAATAAATGTCTGGTTGTATTTCAGATTGGGCTCATTTGCTTTTTTGTGGGTCTTTCTTTCCAGCCATCTGATTAAGTGTCACTCTTTCCACCATGTCTCACATACTATTATTGAGCTGTGAGTAAAACAGAACCACTAATGCAGGAAAAAAATACCCACACCCTCAAATATAACCACCACTCTTAATCATGCTTTCAACTGCAAATGAGCCAGGCAAAATATCCACACCCTGAAAGATAACCCCCACTCTCAATCATACTTTCAACTGTAAATAAGTCAGTATTAATAAGGATGAAAAAGATTAAGACTATTATAAGAAAAGAAAAACAAATGACTTACTGAAATATAAATTTTATTTGAAAGGGGAGAGGGAGGAGAAATGATAATGGTGAGAAGGTATAAGGAGATAAGAATAAGAAAGAGTAAGTGTAAGAAAGCAAAATTTACATCTTAAATAGAATGCAGGGGAAGAATCAGAATGAAATAAGAGAGGTAAAGCATACACATTATATATATTGTGTGTGTTATTAATTTATCAAGATATATATATATATATATATATATATATATATATAATTAAAAACACACACATTAAATATAAGAATGATGAATTAAAAAATAGGAACTCAATTAGTGAAAAAGTTTCACCACAGCACTATCAACAGCTTATGAGCTAAGATTACTTTAGGTGGAATGGGAATGCAAGGTCAAAAAGAAAGAGAAGCTTAAGAGATGTCTGGAGGTATAGGAAGTGATTTTAAGATGATATGTGGAGGATTAATATTAAGAGTGAGGAGTTATATCCAGCCTAAGACTGAAAAAACTCTCAAATTTGAAATGAAAGAAGGGCTGGAGGAGGGTATAAATGGAGTAGGAGAGGAGGATGCTAAGATTTGAGATTTGAAATATATGAATAGTGAAGACCTATGAATAAGTTTGCAAAGATGCCACAACTATCCCCCCATACATATTCAATGGGCACTGATTGATCAAGGTGAAAAGAGAACAAGTGTTTTTTTTTTTTTTTTATGAACAGGAAAATTTGTGTGGTGACTAATGACAGAAAATGGTTTTGAGAGGCTGGAGAGGGGATAAACAGAGTACGGACTGGAAATGAGTAGTAAGAAAAGCTATAATTTAAAACAAAAATAATAAAAGGAAATTGGATGGTAAAACAGAGTGAGAGAGGGAGGGGCATGGGTCAACTTTAAATGTACCAACTTCCAAATTATAGAGGTATCAGAAAGATAAGAATAAGAGCAAACATTTAAAAACTTAGTTGAAAAAACATGAAGGAAAACTTTCCTAACCTGGCAAAGGAAATAGACATAGATGTCCAGAAAGCACAGAGAGTCCCAAGCAATTTAGGCCCAAAGAGGACTACATGAAGACACATCATAGCTAAAATGCCAAAGGTTAAAGATAAACAGGATTTTAAAAGCCACAAGAGAAAAGAAGAGAGTTACCTACAAAGGAATTCCTATAAGACTATCAGCTGATTTCTTAAATGAAACTTTGTAGGTAAGAAGGGACTGGAAAGAAGTATTCAAAGTGATAAAAATCAAGGACCTACAGCCAAGCTTGCTCCATCCAGCAAAGGTATCATTTAGAATGGATGGAAGATAAAGTGTTTCCCAGACAAGGTAAAGCTAGAGGAGTTCATCATCACCAAGCCCTTATATATGAAATGTTAAAGAGATATATTTAGGCCTGGCTGGTGACTCAGTGGATGGGCACTGGCCTGTGAACCCAGAGATCACAGGATCGATTCCCAGTCAGGGCACAAAACCAGATTGCAAGCCAGGTCTCTAGTCAGGTCCCAAACTGGAGGCAGGTGAAAGGCAACCATACATTGATATTTTTTTCCCTTTCTTCCTCCTCCCCTTCCCTTCTTTCTAAAAATAATGAAGAAAATCTTTAAAAAGAAAGGGGATACATTTAAGAAACAAAGGAGGATCAAAACTATGAACAGTAAAATGACAACCAACTCCCAACTATCAACAAATGAATCTAAAGAACAAAAATTAAATAAACATATAGAACAGGAACAAAACCATAGATATGGAGATCATATGGAGGGTATTAGTGAGATAGGGGGAATGGGAGGACAGTTGAAGGGATCAAGAAGCATAACTGGTAGGTACAAAATAAACAGGGAGGCATTAAGAATAGTACAGTAAATGGAGAAGCTAAGGTATCTATATGAATGACCCATGGACACAAACTAAGGAGGGGATTACTGGAGAGGAGGGAGGTACTGGGCATAGGGGACTAAGGAGAAAATGTTGGGACAACTATAATAGCATAATCAATAAAATATACTTAAATTTTTTTAAAAAAAAATTCCTTATCAAGCTACTTAATTTTGGTACTGGCTCAATAATTCTGATTTATCATTGTGGGATAGAACTCATGGTTGCAATAATTAAGCCAAATTCTAGATTAATGGAGGGAAAGTACCATTAAATACAATTTTCTTTTTATATGCTCAAAGTTTACAAAGGTTAATAGGTTGTGTTTTTCATAAAAACAAACAAACAAAAAATCACTGTTAGGTAGGATAGATAGTAAACCATGCCAGAAAGGAAAATGAAAACATGTCTATCCAAAACTCAGCAGTCCTGAGTCTGGTCTAATATGATTGCCACATGTTCCAATATCATAAGATACACCATGCTAGTACAGGAGGAGAGTCCTTGAAATTCTATGTATCATTTCCAATATTTGGGAAAGAAAGCCTTTGAAACTGGGTATTCATCCCAAGGCCTAGGAGGGGAAACAGAAGGGTGTCTGCAGCACCCCCCCAAAGCCATTTAAAACTTTGGTTAATTGCCTACCTCTGGTTACTATCTGTTTTAGGAGGAGGTTCCTAGTGCTTACAAAAAGAAGAGATAAATAACTGGGAAACTACCTCAACTTTAATAAACTGCCTCTAGCTTCATATCTGTGTTACAACAAGGTGAACAAATGTGGTCTGGAGCAAAATAAAAATTTGGGCTAATGAATTCCAAAACATACATGGAGGGATCTGACACCACCTTCACCCAACATCACAATCCTACAAACTATATATACCCTTAACACAAAGGACCTGATGCTCCTTCTGCCTTTGCTACCTTTGATTTTTGCTGCCTCACCTCTTTGGGGCCCATTCTCTTCCATGAGAATGTATTTTGCTTGCATGCTAATGGACTTGCTGATCTATAATTTATTGTTGTGTTGGCAAGGAGAATGGGGCTTCTCCTGTAATGTGACCATGGAGTGATACTAAATGAGAAATCAATATAATGAACATATACAAAATTCACCAAGCCAAAATGTTCTCAATGCATTAATGTATGCATGTTTGAGTCTGACACTGTTATTGAATGTTGTGGCCCAGGAAGAAACATTGATAATAAAAAATGGCAGACTGATGTATGAAGATGACCAATTTTTATTTAATATCTTTACCTAGTCCCTAGTCTCACATTAGGCTGAGATATGCCACTGCTCTTGTTTGTGAAATGTCAACAGAAAACTTACTGATGAAAATATACAAAGGGCCCAGAGGCATATGAAAGAATTCTCAATAAACTTTTAAATAAAAGTAAACATAAACAAGTCACTTTCTGTGAAGCTATAAAAAGGCACTTAACTTCTACATGGTGTTCATTTTCCTATCTCTAAAGAGAATACATAGCTTCTCTTTGTTTTCATAATAATAACAATCATAAAGTAATAACAAAGTTATTGTGATTTAAAGCATTCTAAGGTACACACAGGAGGATTAGTAATCTATGCTCTTACAGAAACTTCCAAACTCCTCTAGGTATACCAATATCAATATTCAACAAAACAGGATTTTCTTGAAAGTTAAATGAGCAAATATATGTGAAATAATTCTGCAATTAAAAAAATGATTTTAGCCCTGGCTGGTGGCACAGTGGATAGGCACTGACCTGTGAAACCAAAGGTCACTGGTTAAAATCCCAGCCAGGGCACATAACCAGGTTGCAAGCCAGGAATCCAGCCAGCACTGCAGCTAAAGGCAGGAGAAAGGCAACCATACATTGATGTCTCTCTACCTATCTGCTAAAAGCCCACAGGCCCAGAATAAAAACAGACAGCCAAAATAAAGGACACACCAAGAACAGCAAGTGGAGAAAATCTGGGAGACGGCAACACTGAACTCCACAAATCTCCTATCACAAAAGGGTGCTCAACTAAGGCAAGGAAGCAAAGCAGGTTGACCCAAGGAAAGAACAAATATAAATAAACAAAATAAAAAGCAAACAAGAACAGACACCCAAAATGGGGAAAAATGAATTAGTCCATCACCAAAAGGAAAGGAAGAATCCCCAGAAAGAATACAAAATGAAACAGAGGCACCTGGAATATCAGATAAGGAATTCAAAAGAATGATGATAGAGAAGCTCAGTGAGCTCAGCCACATCAAAGAAAACTACAAACGACTCCAGGAAAACTACAAAGAACTCCAGAAAAACTACAAAGAACTCCAGGGAAATTACAAAGAACCCCAGAGAAATTACAAGGATCTTACTGAGAACTACAACAGCATGAAAAAGGACATGGAAACTATCAACAAGTGCCAGGAGGAAAGGAAGAATACAATTTCTGAATTGAAGAATAAAGTAGAAGGAATCAACAGTAGGCTAGAAGAAGCAGAGGACTGGATCAGCAAGTTGGAGGATAATGTAGACAAATACTCCAAGATAGTACAAGAGAATAAAGAAAGCCTGAATAAGACTGAAGATAGATTAAGAGAGCTGCAGGACAACATGAAATGTAACAACATCTGTATCATAGGGATACCAGAAGGAGAAGAGAAACAAGGAATGGAAAACTATTCAAAAAAGTCATGATAGAAAATTTCCCTAACATGATGAGTGAAAACATAAATCCAGTTCAGGAAGCACAGTGGGTCCCAAAGAGGATCAACCCAAACAGACTAACACCAAGGCACATTATTATTAAAATGGCGAATTTCGAAGACAAAGAGAGAATCCTAAAAGCATCAAGAGAGAAAAGACAAATAACATACAAAGGGGCTCAATTAAGGCTATCAAATGATTATTCAACAGAAACAATTCAAGCCAGAAGGAAATAGCAAAAAGTATTTCAAGTCATGGTAAACAAAGGCCTGCAACCAAGAATACTCTAACCAGCAAGGCTGTCATTCAAGATAGAAGGAGAAATAAGGAGCTTCCCAGACAAAAAAAGACTGAAAGAATACATCTCTACCAAACCAGCATTGCAAGAAATGCTAAAGGGTCTGCTATACAAAGAAGTAAACAAATAAAATGAAGAAACAGAGAAAGCCAAAGAGGAATACAGACACAAAGGGAGAAAATGGTAATGAATAAGTATCAATCAATAATAACCTTAAATGTAAAAGGATTAAATGCACCAATCAAAAGACATAGGGTAGCCAACTGGATAAGACAACATGATCCACATATATGCTGTCTTCAAGAGACCCACGTCAGAAGAAAAGATCAACACAGACTGAGAGTGAAGGGATGGAAAACTATATATCAAGCAAATGGACATGAAAAAAAAGCTGGAGTAGCAATACTGATTTCAGATAAAATAGATTTTACAATGAAGGACATAAAAAGGGACAAAGATGGACATTTCATAATACTTAAGGGAACAATCCATCAAGAAGAAATAACTCTGATAAACATATACGCACCC
>PVIW01013067.1:0-29089 GCA_004026585.1 Noctilio leporinus | reverse complement strand
GACCCCCAACCGCCTCCTCACTGCCTTTTACCATGACAAAGGCTTCATCCTCCGAGGGGTGGTAGCGCACGGCCTCATCCTCCAGGTCCGCCTCATCCTCCGGTGACAAAGGGCCTGGTGGATTCCCAGCCCGGTTCCCCGCCACTGCCTCATCAGGCGCTGCCGACCCCGGAAAACCACCGGCCCCTGGCTTCAGACAGTCCCGCACTAGGCCCCACACGTGAACGCATCCACTGGCACTGCCTCTGGCCCACGCATAGAAAACTGTCCCTTGATGCCTTCTCCGACCTTATCCCAAGTTCCCAAGTTGACGGTTCCCCTCTCTGGGAACCAAGGGCACACCTCATTAACAAACTACAGAAACTTAGATACCTGCCTTTCGCCAACCTTGGCCCCAGGGGCCTGCAACATTGCCCGAACCATCTGCGCGAAGAGTGCGCATTCCTTACTTTCGTTTTGCCCCATGTTACTCCCGATGCTACTTTCCTAGCCCGTAATGCGAGCCCCGCTAGGAATCCTCTCACCTGCTACCTTAACTTGTCTCCAAGTACCCGGGTCCCTGTTTGGGTGCCACCTGTGACGGACCAGCTGTCCCTGGATTACGCACCACGTTTGGACGGCGGAGGACACAAGAAAAACAGAAGAGACAAAGTTGGGGTCGGGAGGCTCGCCCAAGCCGCGAGTCCCGTTTATTAATCACACTAAGCTTATGTGCAGGTATTACCGGCACCTGCTCAACTGGAACCAGGAAGCTAAGCTGGCTGCAGAGAACAAGGCATAGCACACTCTCTGCTTTTCATGCTTCGTGGGCTACGGGGTAAACACACTGGGCTGACTCCCTATACACAGTGTCCGTTCCGAGTCCACCTGGCACTAGGGCTGGCCTTGCCAAACACCCGTTTCTGCTAGCTGGGCCTTGCCAAGCAGACTAGTGTGGAACCCCAGCAAAAGCCTAGCATTATTGAAACTAGGAAAGGAGGAAGCTTATTTAGAGACCTAGTTAAAGAGAAGCGCAGTCGCTCTGCAGGGACAAAGGGATTCCGGGACCCCTAGAGTCCATAGGCCCAGAGCACGAAACCGCCGGCACAACAGACTGTTGACCCAAGATAAACTTGTGACACTAATTAGGGCAACCTGACAGCCCGGAGACAGGCCGATTAAGGCCTCAAAACCACCTCAGACCCCCACCCTGATAGTCAATCACTAACTACCATCTTATCTTCTGTGCCCGGGCTCGCTTGCTCTGCTATAAAAAGCCCTCGCTGTAAGCGACAGCGCGCGCCTCATGAGATCGAGGCCGCCCCTGCGCAGGTCTGTTGTTTGGCCAATAAATAACATCTTTGAATCCCCGAAAGTCTCCAGCGTTTGGTGTCTCGCTTTCGTCTGGATATAACAACTAGCAGTCTCTAACAAATTACCACTCAAAAGCCCAATGTGGAGCAATCCTACTCATCTTGTCTTCATTCTTTGTGGGTCTTAAGAAGATGCCTACTAAGAAGGGCTCATTGTGGCTAATTGGGTTCAACTTTTTTAAAGAGAGCCTGTGAGGTCCCTCCACCTCCCTATCCTGTTTATGAAGCCAGTTGTCAGGTTGTGGGGCAGCAAGTGATGATGGTGGGGAGGGCCCTCACCTGGGGGGTGAAGAAGAGCTTGCACTGAGCCTCTAGGGGGTTTGGCATGTTTTACCGTAGTGGTAGGCTCACAACCACACAGCCAGGCAGCAGAGAGTGTTGGCATACTCATGCTCATCTGGCCCGTCCTCATCACAACTGCACTTAGGTGAACGACCGCCGAGAGCCGGGATGTTTCTACACCCACTCACCTGCTTCCACGAGGCCAGGCGCTAGAGGATCGGCATCGCCATGCATGGTTTCTCCGCTCTCCCACAACAGCAGTGCACTCTGGGCTTATAGCCAGGGCAATCTTATATGCACGTTGGAACAAAGGAGGTTCTGTACACCTTAGCACAGAGTGCCAAACTCATTTTCACCAGGGGCCACATCAGCCTCTTGGTTGCCTTCAAAGGGCCGGATGTAATTTTAAGACTGTATAAATGTAACTACTCCTTAACAGTTAAGCGAGCCAGGTAGAAACAAGGTGCCGGGCGGATAAAACAAGGTGGAGGGCTGGATTTGGCCTGTGGGCCTTGTGTTTGCCTTAAAACAAAGAGGCTGTATACCCAGTGGTGACATCAGTCTGCTCAGTTGCTAAATAGGTTACCCTTGGGGCTCAGTGTTCCGGGGCTCTGGGATAAGATTAAATCCAAGGCTATCTCCCCAGCTGACCCATAGGAAGGTCCAGCCATGCATAGATAGAAAAGTCCTCTGTCCTGAGAGACCCTAGCAGCC
Source organism: Noctilio leporinus (assembly GCA_004026585.1). Taxonomy (NCBI): domain Eukaryota; kingdom Metazoa; phylum Chordata; class Mammalia; order Chiroptera; family Noctilionidae; genus Noctilio; species Noctilio leporinus. The sequence continues at coordinate 26,741 of PVIW01013067.1, read as the reverse complement.
ATTTCTACACAGGGCCTCTCACACAAAATGCACTTCACAGAGAAGCTGGCACTGAACTGCCTGACTGCACTGTGTTCTTGCCATCTGAGTCAGTCCTTACAAAGGAGTTTCTGAAATCATATTGTGATTATAACTATTTAAGTTCTGATTGTATTTGTACATTTACAGTTCTCTTCATATTTTTAAAAGTCATTAATGAAATTTCCACAGATATATGCAGAAATACAGTTTACCAACAGCCGAGGAGCATCATTTCTTTATCACAGATAAATGGCGCTGTCTAGAAATAAAGGTAGTCCTTCAAAATTTTACTTAGCTAAGTAAAAATACATCTAAGGAGCTAAAGGCATACTTTTATTCACATTGAGTAAAAGCCTCAGTTTGAGGCTTTCCCCATCCAATCAGAACTACACAGCTATATCCCCATCAGCTTCTTCACTGACCAATCAGAGCAGCTCCATTCTTACCAATCAGGAGAGTCAGTGTCTTTTGGACCAGTCAAACTGCAAGGATTTTGAGTCCTCGTTTGCATGAGGGCAGGCAGAGCAGGGGACAGGATTAGGCTCTTCTGTCCATAGGAAGCAGCTACCCTCTGGCACTCAAACTGCACTTTCTCTTTCTACCAAAGACTGAAGACTACATCTGCCCAGCTAGAGTTGAAAGAGTGAAGATGTCTTGCAGGAGCAGAGTGGAGCAGAGCTGTCTAGCGGGAGAGGGGCATGGCATTAGGGCCTCTTAAAAACTGTGCTGTTTCACAGACGTGCTGCTGGGCAAGTGAGCTGTAACACTATTGAGCTGTTCTATAGCTGCACTGCTTCATGACTGAGCTGTTTGTACTGAATAGTTTCCTTCACAGCATCCCTTTTCATATTACCTTACTATTATTTTACTCTCAACAGGGCTTGGAAGGACCTAAAATGCACCCCTCATTCCTTTTAATAGCAGTATCCTCTTCCAGTTGGTGGTTATGTCAGTCAGGTTTCAACAAGAGAGGCCGAATCAGTAGGAACCAGTACACTATATATGTGAATGTATACATGTGTTGCAAAAAAAATTGCTTATGTCATTTGGGGTGCTGGCTAAGCAAGCCTGAAATCCGTAAGACTAGTGGTCAAAACGGGCAGATCGCGAGCAGGTGGAACTCACAGGTGTAGACCCAAGTGATCTACAGGCAGACAGGGAGGGATGCATTTTACAAGTTGGGTGAAATTGCTGTTCACAGGTGGAATTTTTTTTTGCATGGAAGTTTCACCTTCTAAGGCTTCTGCTTCTAAACCCTTTCAACTGATCGAGCCAGGCCCTCCCAGATTATCCCAACTCTTAATGTCTGATTAGAGACCTTTATTGCATCTGCAAAATACCTTCACAGCAGCACCAAGTGTAGAGTTGAATTGAATAACTGGGGACTGTAGCCTAGCCCAGTTGACACAGAAAAAGAAAAAAAGAAAAGTACAGTGGGTTTACCAATAAATTAACCAACTCCTAACAAATGGGTATTTAGATTAAGTGTGTTGTGTTTATAGACTTCTTGAACTTTACTGAAGCTTTTACGCAGAGGTTATAGTTTCCAGATAAGAACATTGAAGCTTTAGGCTGTTATAGTCAATCGCCTGAGGCCCCTCCCCTCTCCCTTTATGTCATGTTGCCTTTAGGATAAATGCACACTTGTGTTTATTTTGGAGCTGCTTTTTTTTTTTTCTTTTTTTTTTTTTTAAGCTTCTCACAGGTGCTACCTGTTCTGAAGAAGTTAACCATGTAGCTACTTTATACCTCATTGAGTCAGTTAAAGATGGACTGAAATGTTGAGAATAAGTGACTGTGAGGATAAAAATGGGACTGTCAGCCTTGGTGCCCACCTGTAGGCTAGAAGGCTCTACACACATGGGATGTGACCAGCATTGGTCACCTCAGAGCACATTGCAAATAAAAACAGGGCAGAATCAAGAACTGCTTCAATTGCAGCAGCAATGCATGCCAGTGTTGGTTCTCTGTGAACACAAAAATGATAAACCAAAAATTGTAAGGTATGTTGCTGGAAAAGACCAAGGCTCTTTTTTGACTCATAGCTTATTATTATTAGGTTATCTGCTAGTAAATAACTAGAATGAAGATAATATGTGTTTAACGTCTGCCTTTTAAAAGTTTACATTATTCTTGAAGTATCGTAACTTGTATTTATAGTTTTGTGTTGGAAATATATTAAATACTGTTTTTAAATGAATGCTCCTGTTTTATTTTTATTTATTATTTTTAAATTTTATTTATTATTTTTAGAGAGAGGGGAAGGGAGAGAGACAGAGAGGGAGAGAGACATCAATGTATGGTTGCCTTTCACCTGCCTCCAGCTACAGACCTGGCTGGAGACCTGGCTTGCAACCTGGTTATGTGCCCTGGCTGGGAATTGAACCAGTGACCTTTGGGTTCACAGGCCAGCACCCTATCCACTGTGCCACCAGCCAGGGCCAATATTAAATACTTATGATAACAGTTTATAATTTCTAAACAATTCTCTTTTCTCTTAAAAAATGTATTTTTTTAAATGACCTCCTAAACAATCTTTTACTTCTATATGTTAACAGGGACTGGACTAAGCAGGTGATTTTCTAGGAGGCTGCTGCTTGAGGTCATCTTCATTTGTGGTGAGTACAATTGTTTGTTTAAAACCCAAAATATCAGAGTTGAATTGGAAAGTTGCATGTCTATATACATATCCTTGAAGATCAGAAGCCAGGTTTCTTCAGGTCAAAGCCCAGATAAGAGACCCTTGAAAATGGAGGGATGGGACCAATCAAAATGTCTGCAAATGCAGAAGAACATGGGATGAGCCCATTAGAATTTCTCTAGGTCCCTTCCAGGCTCTGTACTCCTCTCCTGACCCACTGGTCGGCATTGTTCTCAGATCCTCGAAGAAGATAATTATCAGGACTGATCATGCTCAAAGAGGTTGAGGCCTTTATGGTATCAGCTGCAATCTAGTCATTTACCCCTCTGCCCCCATATTGATTGGGTTTGCGTGCAGCCCTCGGTTGGGTCCTTGTAATGGCCATCATCATGAGATCATTCAAGTCCCCAGGGAAAGAACTCGCTGAGCAAGTCAAGACATGGTTGTATATATGCCTAGATGGCAGCAGCCAATGCAGTTAGGGGGTACCAAGATCAATGCAGGGATGGGACAACAGTAGTCTCCCAATGGCAGTGGAGATTCAGCCATTTCTTGCCACAGCACAAGAGATGAAGAAGGCCCCTAATCTCTTGTGTTAGCCCATCAGGTACCCTGCATGGATCAAACTCTCACCCAGGTTTTCTGATCTTTCTATGGTAGCCAGTTGGTGGAGTAAGCACCTGCCCACATGTGCTGGGTTCAGAGCGCTGGAAAGGACACCAGGAGTTACAGCCAGGATGCCTACGCATCACTGCATTAGATGGCAGGATCAAGCATATGGGCTCTCACAGGGAGGCCATCCCTCAGGATGCATTCGGTGTCGTGGGAACAGTTGAGATAGTTACGACAACTGAACCAATCCATTGAAAAAAATGCAGGGATGAAAAGAGGCCAGAAGCCCAGAGGGGGAAGGTGTTGTGAGCGTCCCTCCTTGTTGTGAGCGTCCCCAGCTATGGCAAGCCTTCTTGGATCCTTCAGTGTGGTTTCACCACTGCTGGCCTCAGCCTCTGATGACTCCCTAGCACACATTGGAGGCCTGCCTTCCCTGCTACAGGGAAGGTTCAGGCATAAAGCAGCAGTGAATGGGTGAGGGGCAGGCGACTGACAGGCTTTGGGATCTCAGTGGGTGGAACTGCAGTGCCTCCTTGGCTTAGAAGACCTCTCTCCGGAAGGATCTGATGATCAGCTCTTCCTGGAGTATTTTTTACTTTTTCTGCATCAAAAGTAGAAAAGATATACAAATATATACACTGAGGTATCTCGTCTCAGTCTCCCAGAAAGAGAGCACATTTTTATTGGTTTGGTCCTGATGCTCCTTGAGGCAGAGACCAGCTAACTCGAGAATCTGAATCCCATTTCTCACCCTGAAGGCGCAGGCTCGTATCTTACTTCTCACATAGCCCAAAATGCTCGCGTAGCCTTTTGCTTCATACTGCACTTAACTACTTTGGTGGCCAATGGAGCTATTATAGATGAGACCAAAAAGGCAGGGTCCCCAGTGAATTGCCTACTGGCAGGACGATACAAGCCTGGGTCTAACAACGGGCAGGTCCCTTTCAACACAACTCTGACTTTTAGTTACCTTTCCAATAAATGGGGCTATAACTTCCTTACAACCAATAAGATAATGTCTTTTGAAAGATGAGGAACAATGTCATTGAAAGTAAAAAAATTAAAAGAAAAAGGATTAAAGTCTCCTCCCCACTCCCCCTCCCCCCAAAAAAGAAAGAAAGAAAGAAAAGATGAGAAACAAGCAGGAACTGAAGGCCCAGACAGCCAAACACCACGTCCCTGCCAGTGATGGAAAATGTGCCCCACATAACACACAGCTCTCTTCTAATTTAGGTTTCCTGCAGGTGTGTCTAGGAGAGTCATCTCTCTGTACATCTGCAAAGGAGCTTGAGAAAGCAAATTTGGATTTGTAGCTTGAGGGGGAAGACCCACTCATGCTGGGAATTTCTCAAATGGAAGGATATTCAGAAGATCCTGGGCAGCTCAGGCATAACAAATATACACCAGGAATCTAAAAGCCTTCACATAAGATACTGGTACATTCATGACATGCACTATGCAGCCATTTTATAAGAGTATTTTGAAGAATATTTGGTAGCATGGAAAAATGCTCAAATATGTAATGAAATGAAAAGATAAATGAAATCATATGTTGAGGGTGGTCTCAATGTTTAAAGGGGTGCATAGCGGAAAAGCCTTGGAGCACGGTTGTCCATTTGGGCCCCCTGAGGAGGAGATGCCAACCTGGGATTAGACATCCAAAACGTTTATTGGGGAAAATGCCTGTGAAGGATAAAAGGGGAGGGTTGGGCATGCCGAGAAGCCTTGGAGCTGGAATTAGATCTAACTTCTGCGAAGGGAAAGCAGGAAGGCAGGACTAAGGAGAAAGAGCCTCAAAATGCAGCTGAGAAAATTTCAGCCAGGATAAAGGCTCTGAGAAAAAGCTGCTCTTCACAATAGTCCCACAGGGCAGACATGAGCTGGCCCTACCTCTGCTGAGCTCAAGTTGGCGCCTGCCTGGGAGCAGCCTGGGCATGTGAGGCCTCGGGGTGGGGGCAGGAGCTGAAAGCTGGTAGTCTGTGAGAACTCTGTACCCACAGCACATCCTCTTAAAGGAGGTCGAGGGGCGCATCTTTCTGGCCACACAACCTGCTGATAAAATCAGGATGACTTTCAAACTGTGTCTTTGACCACAATAAATATTGCATAGTAAACATTGGTTATTAAAATTCCCAAGAGACTCATTTGCTGCTCTTTTGGAATCCATATTGCTGAGAAATGTCACACACGTACACAAGGTACATACATTACAAATATTTGAATGACAACCATACATCGAGCATCTGTGTAATCAAGCTCATGTGAAGAGCGTGGCACTGCCAGCTCCTGTCCCTAGAACCCTATAAAGTCCCTATTCACAGGCACATGGAAGCCCCCAGGAGGGACCCTCTAGGCTGACTTCACAGCAGTTGCTCTGTGCTCTTCTTAAAAGTTTTACCAACTATGTGTACTCTCTTCCTCCATTGATCACTTTAAAAATTTTTTGTTTGTAGCTTGGTTATCCTGAAATTTTGCCCTAAAAAAGGGACTAGAAGGTTGCTGAAAATGCTAAAGGTGGTTTTTGTTTTTTTTTTTTTTTTTTTTGGTTGTTGTGGGTTTTATTTTTTCTCCCCTACCATTCTACAGTTTGAGTTCTAAGTTTTGGTGCTTTGGAAAAGCGAGGGCCAGTTTTCTAGAAAGCCAGCCCATTTATGTGAACTTCATTTTTATGATTCTGATTTTAATTAACTCCTGTTTTACACCCTCATATCTGCTAAGGGTTTCTTCTTCTACCAGGCGTACATAGCCCACAGTCCCTGAATGTATTTCTGTGGATTATAAAGATCCAGAAATTTGTTCCCAGCCTTAGAAAATCAGGAATAAGGAACTTACAAAATCAGGACTTACAGGGAGAGAGTGGCTGGCCCAAGATCTCAGAGCCCTGTGCTTAGGGGCTGTGGCTTCCCTCTCTCCCTGACAAGGTGCCTGTGACTTTCTGAAGGCCAAGAGTCCAGCCTGTCCAGCCCTCGCTTGCAATTCTACCTAAGGCAAAAAAAAGTATAAAAGATGTGGCATCCTTGGTAAGGGTGAGGGAGTCTCTCATTCCTGGGTACCGAATCCAAAATGCTCAAATTAGTTTTCCATTACCACCATGAATGAGCAACTAGAGGGCATGGGTGAAAAGCTACAGTGTCCTGAGGAAACAGTAATAATAGTAATGATGACAATTATATGGTTTCTACTGTGTACCAGCTACTTCGCTAAGTATTTCATAGGTATTGACTTGCAATCCTATTCGGTAGGTATTGTTATCCCCATTTACAGATGGGGAAACAAAGGCACAGAGAAGTTGAGAAACTTGCTTAAGGTCATACAGCTAATCAGCAGCAATACCAAAGTCTGAGCTCTGGACTCCTGTCCCACCACACCTGCTGGGATGTTGAGAAGGTATCCAACCTCCGCCCAGATCTGGGAGATTGGGTTGAACCTGGCAGGAAGACCAGTGTCTGGAAAAGTAGGTGGGTGTGCTGACTTAGCAAAGTGCATAGCTCTGCTGAGGAAAGAGGGAGCCAGGGGAACGGGGGACCAAGCAGGATCTGGAGCCTCTCCTTAAACTCAGCCCATCCTGGTGACCACCATCAGCTCTAAAGTCACAATTAGTGTGGGACATCCTTAGGGCAGGGACAGCTTCCTTTCCAGCCTCCATATGCCCTGCCCCAAGGGTATATGAACCCTCTGGGCAGTTTCCGTGATTGCTGGCTAACAATGTGGCTGGAGGCCTGAGAGAACTTGCCTTGCCAACGTCGCTTCCAGCACGGAGGTAGGGTTGGCATTGGCTGTAAGGATGTAAGGTGACTGCACTGTAACCCCATGTACTAATTATGGCCCAATTCGCAGACAGAGAAAGGCATCTGTTCAGTTAGGACAATGACATTAGTCCTTGAAATGTCATCTTGCAGAAGGCCTTCTGGTTTTGGAACTCGCAAAGCATGATGCCCTCTTCCCTTCAACCCTCCAGCCCCGCCCCCCAGAGGAAGGTTAGGAGGTGGATGTGATCCATTTTCAGAGCGGACATCACTGACCGAGAGAGAGGTAAGCTCCTTAAAAAACCCTTTTAAGGATTTCTTTTCAAGAACATTCAATATATATATATATATGGAATGCTTCACGAATTTGCATGTCATCCTTGCGCAGGGGCCATGCTAATCTTCCCTGTATCATTTCAATTCTAGTATATGTGCTGCCGAAGGGAGCACAAACATTTTTTTTTAAGCACTTAACTAGAAGGAACTCCTAGAAATAGACATAGAGTTGGTTGCCTGGTAGAATAAATGTATTTGTCAAATATTTTATCAACAAAGCTGCCATTTTCAAGTGTCTTGCTACTTCTGTGTGCAGGAAGGAGCTCAAATCAGGATCTTTTCCTGGGGAAAAAATCTCCGGAGAAAATCCTGTTCACTGTGCCCGTGTGAGATGAATGGGCAGTCTTGCCCATGTGGCAGTAAAAGGCCTCACACAAACCTCCGAACTCCTGGGAATAGGTGCTTCCCATGTGCATTCCTTGGGGGAGGCATGTTCCCTTGGGTTTGCTCTTGGCTTGAGCCTTCGCAGCTAAGAACCACCGCAAAGAAAGTGTGTGAGAGGGGATGTTGTCGTGCCCCAACTGGTAAGCCAGGAGGACAAAACAGAGCAGCTGAGTCCACGTGCAATGATGATATTGCTGTGTCTTTAGTGGGGATCTGAACCATCAAGAACACCATCCTATTTGTGGGCAAGAATGTGTCTCACTGTTTGGGAGCAGTGGTCAGCAGCAACACTGAGAAGCAGCGGAAGTGACAGTGGTGGAAAACTGCAAAACTGCATCGGTTCCTGACTCTCAACCCCAGGAAGCCGGTGGACCCAGGTGGAACCACCTCAGGTATGCTCAGGCAAGGTGAGTGGAATAGGGAGCCCACAGGAGAGATCCTGGGGCAGGCTACTTGTCTGGGAAACATAGGTCAGGAGTAGATTCCATGAAAATGCTATAACATGTGCTGTGAGCCCTGGCTGGTGTGACTCAGTGGATTGAGCACCAGCCCGTGAACCAAAGGGTCCCTGGTTTGGTTCCCAGTCAAGCCTGGGTTGCAGGCCAGGTCCCTGATTGACGGCTTGTGAGAGGCAACCACACACTGGTGATTCTCTCCTTCTCTTTCTAATTTCCTTTCCCTCTCTTCTCTCTAAAAATAAAAAATTTAAAAAATGTGCTGTGAGCCTAAACTCACAGAGCAGGCCATGTGCTCACCCAGAGGCAGCGAAGAAGCAGACTCCCTGAGTCCTGTAGCGTCCTCAGAAGGCTCTGCCTAACTCAGCCTTGCACACACCTTAAGGATAAATCAATCCCCAGACATTTTAGGGGACAGGATGCCTGGCTTCAGCTATCTGAAGTACCATCAGAACCAGGTCTCAGGAGGGAAGTTTCTGGAGAAAGATGTTGGCTTCCCAGCTGTCAGGGTCCATCTGGAAAAACATCGAAATTTGGAGTCTGTGCAGGCCAGTCTAAGCCTGTAAGACCCAACTGGAAAACTAGGAAGGCTAGGTACATACAAGTTTCCATGTTAGAGCCAGTGGACCCCAGGGTTGGAACAGGGCCATGAGAAAATATTTTAGCCACCATGAAGCCCAGCTTGCTTCTCACCTCACCTAATTCTTTGCTGTATCAACAGCAGAAGTTAAAATTTGAATGCACATCCTGACCTGAGTGAGATCTCCGTGCCCCTTCACTTGTTTTTCCCATTTCCCTGTAATTAGCATTGTTTAGCATTGACTGACAAGCTACATGCCTTCAGATTTACTGTGTTTCCATAGAAGATCTTTGGGAACTGGGAGTGGGGTCTTTGGCCTCGAGCCACTGGCTGGCCTGCTGGCCTCTCCCCTAGCACAAGCTGCCTGGGAAGGTTCATTTCATCTGAGACACCCAGGGGATCTCTGCCAGTCAGGGGTCCCCCACACCCAGCCACTGCACCTATTCCACGGTGCAGTGAGGCACTGACACCCTAGGTGGGTGATGGATGGCCTGTGAGTGGCCGGGCCACATGTCATTGCTGCCGCCTCCCTCACTCCAGTGTCATTCCTGGCTGTGTTTTCAGGTTGCAGCTCCCCACCTCTTAGGCATAAGACTTGGGTTCTGGGAATTCCAGTATAGTTTTAGCAAACCTCTTTAAATCTGTTGCCTCCTCAGTAACTGCTAATGATAGCAACTACCTATGTCCTTCAAAGATCCCTTGGTCTACTGACCAGGCCTCAGGCCTCCAAAGATATCTAGCCTGCCCAGGAGAACCTGATAACTTCCCTCTTATGAGGAGCCTCTCTGTTCTCTGAGCCAAGTCTCCCCAAGCCATCAACATGTTACAGAGTGGGAGAAAGCCAAAATCCCCCACTCTGTGCTGTTTGGGGTGGGACACTAAAGTACAGCCCCTTTTCCTGAGGGAGGTACTTCGCATATCTATGGTTGGTAGCTGGTCTCTTGGTTATGCAAATGACTAGATAAACCTTTTACCCCAAGAAGATGTGAGGAGTTTTTGATCATAGAATGGTGGTGAAAAAATTTACAGGGCTATGTGAGATTTGACAGGTGGCCATGATTGGTCACCTTACCACTGCATCACAGGCCACCATTAAGGCTTAAAATAGGGCAGCAGACACTCGGGTCACTCTCTCACCTGGACAGACATGCAGACAGGGGTTCTCTTTCTCTCCTGGATGACCTGTAGACAGCCACTCAGCCTGAGAACTCACCTGGTTTAAGAAGAGGGGGGAGCAAAGGGGAGAAAGGGAGACATGCAGCTTGCATAGATATAGGGGATCACATGTGGTGTAAGAGTTGGGGACTGTGCACAAGATCCTCCCCTAATTGGGTGTAGCAGCTGCTGGGAACTTTGAATTTATAACTGGAATGTTAAGTTGTGAACTGTGTGTTTCAGAAAGATGGTATCTTTTGCTTATCTGTTTTAAAGCCAGCCGAATCAGGCAGGGCTATATATTGTGGGTATTGTTAAAGGGAGTGGGATTTAATGGCAAATGGCATAATTGCACCTTTAATATAAATCTGTATACCCCTCAAATAAACAAAATACTTTTGCTTTTCACCAAACTCTGTTACTAAGAGTCATTCCTAGTGGTGGGTAAATTGAGCCCATGCAAACTGAGGACCCCCCACCCCCATCACCAAAGGGTCCTGTTACAGAGTTTCTTCAACTCCCTCCCCTCTTATCCCCTTTAAAAAACCTAACTTTCTTCTGTTAGCTGCTGACACCTTCCTGCCTTCCTGGTCTTAGCTCACTTGTGCAGCCAGACAAATAAATCTTTTACACTCCTGGCCTGCTCCCTTGTCATTTCTCCTCTCACTCTTGCTGGACCTAAAATTTTGGTGCTGAAACCCGGGAGTGTGAGCAGGAGGAGCTAAGGAGCTGGAGGCTGCCTTCTTTTGCCTGGTCTTTGCACCAACACCAGCAACACTGGGTGGGGAGTTTCCCTCTCCCAACAGCACCCTTTCTGTTCTGGAGGTACCAGGTACCATCCCCGGGTCCAGGACACTGACTCCAGAAAAGCCCAGCGCTGGGTGAGAGTTGCTGCCGGGTCCAGGACCCTTAGGAACTGAGGATGGTGGGACGCAAAGTACTGTAAAAGGAGTACAAAGTGCTCCCGGGCCTGATATTTTACCCCCAGTATCCCCACAGCCCAGTGGGCACCCCGGGTGTGCCGGAGGGAGAGAACAGCAGTCAGGCGTCAAGAGAGTGAGTTTCAGGGTGGGGAGGCTGAACTTCCTGATACCTGAACAGTGGCCCCTGCCCCCAAGCAGCCCTCCGATGCAGCTCATGGGGTAATCACTCCCTACGATCCCTCTGCTCTGAGCCAGCTCCTTCCTTCCCAGCAACTTGTGGCCTGAAAAAAGGTGCAAGTACTTCCCGGGCTAACTTCCCAAAGTGCAATGCTTTTAGGAGAGCACTCAGCACTTTTGCCTTTGTTTCTAAATCCCTTACTGTATCCATGAGTTGATTTGAATTTGTAAAAATGAATGAAAGCAAAAGGCTCACCTCTATACTGTTTACCCTGGATGGACCAAAATAAGGCAGGTTGGGGAAAGAGTTGGAGGAGAGGCCCTGAGAGGGTGGAGTCCTGAAGTTAAGTTTCATTAGCTTCAAGGCAGTCCCTGCTCAACCTCTTTCTTCCTTTGAGTCAAACTATCCCTCATTTCCTATCTTCTGAACCAGTCCACACTGGGGTCAGAGTTCCCGTTTCTATGGATGCTGAAGAAGAAGCAGCTGCTTTGCTCAGGGTCAGGAAATCAACATCCTTTCCTGAAAAATTGGTAATGATACTTCCTTCTACTAGTTGAGAATCTCACGGCACCCATGGGTTCCCTCCTGGCCAAGATGCCTAGAGCTACATTTTGTGTAGTTTGTTACCAGCCTCCTGAGGCTTTTTGAGATTTGGTTTCTCTACTCCCTCTTTACTCCCTGACTCCCCCCACCCCCCACCATCTTCTGTTAAGGAGCCTTGGCTCTATTGTATTTTAACATATTTATATAGGCCAGTTTCAAGCTTTTGCTGAATCCCCATTTCACCATTCCCCATCTTCTTTTTTTAATGGAAAACCTGGGCCCACCCCCAGCTTGGGACCCACGGTGGCAGTGCTTTCTTCCCCATCAGGACTGAACAAGACACATTCTCTGCTTCTCCCAGGCCTGGCCATGGCTCTGAGGCCTCCTTCTGAGCCAGTTTCTGACAGACCACTTCAGGAGACGTCCTTGTTTATGGGACCCTGGCTCCCTAAACTGTTGAAGGGACTACCCATTTCCCTCTCTCCCCATTTCCAAGCTCCTCTCCTGCCTCAGGGAGGGGAAGAGGTCCCTGGAGGCTTCTTTGTGCCAGCTACTCCCCTGCCCTCCTGTCTTAAAGACTGGACCTGGTGGCAGCTGGGCCCAGTTAGGCTGGGCGGGTCTCAGCAAGCCTGGTTGCCCTAGCAACACGGGTGGGGTTTAGCCTATCAACCACTGATGACAGTTATTCAAAAACTATCAGTTGGTCCTCGCCAACTAGGCTGCCCAGGCAGCGACTGTTTAACTGAATTTCCCAGGGGGTGGGACAGTGTGGCTCCCTCACAGACATTTAAACTGGTGTTAAAACCTTGATTCCCTTTCTCTGGAACCACATCACGCTACGTGCCACTAAGAGTCCCTGTTCCACCTGCAGCCATCTCAGACCTCTTACCAGATGGACAAACAGCCTGATCTTGGTCCAGGATCAAAAATCTAACAGGGCACATTTTTCGAAGTGTGGTCTAGGGATGCCTGAATCAGAATCATCTAGGATTCTTGTTTCAAACACCAAGAGGCAGGCACCCACCCGCGACAGGGATGTGTCTGTGATGAGTTTTTAAACAAGCCGCCCAAGTCCCAGGTGACTGATGTTGTGAAGACCACAGATGTAGGGACTGATGTAGCCGCACCGAGAGATGTGCAGGGATGAGCCGAAATTATAATCTTTTTAGTTCCTTAAAAATGGAGGTATAATTTACATGCAACAAAGCACTCCCATTTAAAAGGTACAGTTTGCGTTGACAAATGCTTACACTTCTGTAAACATCGTCACAACATAGATACAGTACATTTCCCTCGTGTCCCTTTGCAGTTGATCCCCACCATGTACCCCCAGCGCCACTGACCTGCTTTCTGTATATAACCAATTAGCGTCACCTTCCCTAGAGCTTTACATCCATGGGTGGCTGGCATCTTTTGCTCAGCATAATGTTTTTGAGGTTGATTCATGTTGTTGCATTTATCAATAGTTCTTTTTATTGCTGAGTAACATTCCATCATTTGGGTACATCAGACCCAAATGTTTTTGTTCTTGTTTTTAATATTTTATTATTTTCAGAGAGAGGGGAAGGGAGGGAGGAAGAGAGGGACAGAAGCATCAATGTATGGTTACGTTTCACCTGCCTCCAGCCACAGACCTGACTGGAGACCTGGCTTGCAACCTGGTTATGTGCCCTGGCTGGGGAATTGAACCAGCCACCTTTGGGTTTGCAGGCCAGCTCCTTATCCACTGTGCCACCAGCCAGGGTCAGATTTTGTTTTTCCATTCAGTTGTTTTGGTTTAGAATATTTCCAGATTTTGACTATTATGAATAAAGTTATTGTAAGGATTCTACAACCCATCCAAAGTTGATTTTAGTATATAGTGTGAGGTAAGAGTTAAGATTCATTTTTTTAAAATTATTTTGCTATTACAGTTGTCCCAGTTTCCCCCTGTTGCTCTCCCCTGCCCTGCCCACCCCTGCCCACCAGTCAATTCCCACCCTGTTAGCCATGTCCATGGGTCATTTATACATGTACATGTTCCTGGACCAAACCCTTGCTTTTCTTTCCCTCCTTTTTCCCCTCCCCTCTGATCACTGTTAGTCTGTTCCTTATTTCTATTACTTGGTTCTTCTTACAAACTCAGTAAAGAATTACAGATCATGCAAGCAAGCAGGGTTTATTGGTCACTTGTTCTGGAGAAGAATGGGCCTTGTTGAGGTGGGGGAAGGGGGAAGGCCAAGAGCAAGGGTGGTGAGAGCAAGAAGCCAGAGCTGGGGTGGCCTAAGGGCTGGTGGCCAGCGATAAAGTCCTTTATTCTGAGGAGATATGAGTAATAATATAGTTGGCCGCTGGGGGGAGGGTGGAGAAGTTCCATATTGTTTGACAGATAAAGGTGGTGCTAGCTTTTCAGGACAGGGGTGTGAACACCCAAAGGTGTTAATGGGCTTCTTTCTTTAGGTCCTATGGGCCCTTTCCGACCTTCCTGCCTTGAGATGAAAGAACAGTTTCCAAGGCTTCTTTCCCAGATAATGGAAAAGATACATAGAATTTCAAGGACTGCTAAGTCAGTGGGTGGGGCATGTATCCCTTTTTCTCCCTGCCTTGGTTTGTTATCAATCCTACCTAACATTTCCATGCCTCTGGTTCTATTTTGCTCACTTGTCTGTTTTGTTTGGTTGATTCCTATTGTAAGTGAGATCATGTGCTATTTGTCTTTTGCCACCTGGCTTATTTCACTGAGCATAATACTCTAGTTCCAACCATGCTGTCACAAAAGTAGAAGTTCTTTCTTTCTGCTTTGCAGTATTCCATTATGTAAATGTACCACAGTTTTTAAAAAGTATATTTGATCCATTGTACTGTTGCAGATGTCCCAATTTCTTTCCCCTTTGCTCCCCTACACCCAGTATCCCCCTTCCTTCCTGCACTTCCACCCTCTTAGTTCATGTCCATGGGTCATGCATTCAGGTTCCCTGACTTTGTAAGGGGGATGCAAGGGAGCCCCCCTTAACGAATGTAAGGGGGATGTAAGGAGCCCCCATTAACAGCCTTAGCTCTTGGGATGTAGCCTTGACTGTACCCTTAATGGCCTTGGCTCTTGGAAGGGAGCCAACTGTAGCCAGCTTGAGAGAGAAGAAATACGCCGAATCCTAGCTTTAATTGCTAGGTCTGTTTCTGTAACCTCGCTCGCAAGGCTAGGGAGTGAAACTTCAGCTATAAAAGTCACTGTTTGTCTCAGCTCGGGGCCCAGAATTTGGAGAGCTTCTCCTCTGGGACCGAGTGAATAAAGGATCGTACTCCTGCACTTCCCCGGTGTCTGGTCGGTTTCCTTCTGAATTCTGATAGAACAACTTCACCTTTTCCTGTATTGTTCTTAACTTACCTCTGTCTATACTGTACCCACCAATTATGTTTCCTAATCCCTGCATCATTTCCCCATTTCTCCCCCTCTCCTTTCCCATCTGATAACTCTCCAAATGATCTCCACACCTATGATTCCGATCCTATTCTAGTTGTTTGCTTAGTTTATTTATTTATTTTTAAAGAGTTTATTTATTATTTTCAGAGAGAGGAGAAGGGAGAGAGGAAGAGAGAGGGAGAAACATCAGTGTATGGTTGCCTTTCACCTGCCTCCAGCTACAGACCTGGCTGGAGACCTGGCTTGCAACCTGTTTATGTGCCCTGGCTGGGAATTGAACCAGCAACCTTTGGGTTCACAGGCTGGCACCTTATCCACTGTGCCACCAGCTAGGGCTCCTTAATTATTTTTTCACACAGATTTTCAATGTCTTGCTCTTCCTCTTTTCCTTCTGGCACCCTTGTGATTTGGATGTTGGCACATTTAAAGTCATCCCAGAAGTTCCTAGGTCTCTCCTCATTTTTTCAGTTCTTGTTTCCTCTTTCTGTAGTAGTTGACAGTTTACTTCTTTCTTATGTTACAAATCATTGCTTTGAACCCTGGTTTCCTTCCCTTCACCATTGATTTTGTGTATATTTTCCTTAGTTTCAATTAGCCTAGACTTCTTCCCTTCTGCATTTGTCATACTTAAGCATATCTATCAAGTGTGTAAGCATCTTTATCACTATGTGTCTGTTAGGCTGGCTACTATCTCTTTGTTCGTTAGATTGGCTATTTTCTCACTGCTTAGTTTGCCCACTGGGACCTTGATCCGTCCCGATTTTGAGCTGTAGTTCTCTGTCTCCTCAACTTGATAGACTCCTGTGTTTGCCTTGGTGTCTTAGGTAGGTAGATGTCTTAGGTAGGTACAACCTATTACTTTGTAGATGGTGGAGGCTTAGGTATGAATCAGTGTGGCGCAACTTGCTTCACCATGTTGTGATGCTGTATGTAGGGGAGAGGCCTGAGAGGGAAAAATATCACTTGTTCAGCACTCAGCCACCTCTCCCACTTCCTGTATGATACTGGCACCTCACTAGCTGTTGCCCTGGCTGTGATTCACAGAGTGGGTGAGTCTGCAGGCATTCAAGAGCTGTGGGGGCCTCTAAATAAACTCTGATGAGAGACCAGTACATATATAAAGAACTCACACAACTCAACATCAAGAAGACAAACAACCCAATTAAAAAATAAGCAAAGGACCTGAACAGACATTTCTCCAAGGAGGACATACAGAGGGCTCACAGGCATATGAAAGAATGTGCAACATCACTAGCCATCAGAGAGATGCAAATTAAAGCCACAATGAGATACCACCTCATACCTGTCAGAATGGCCATCATCAACAAATCAACAATAGCAAGTGCTGGTGAGGATGTGGGGAAAAGGGAGCCCTGGTGGTGCACTGTTGGTGGGAGTGGAGACTGGTGCAGCCACTGTGGCAAACAGTATGGAGTTTCCTCATAAAACTAAAAATGGAATTGCCTTTGGCTCCAGTAATTCCACAGCTGGGATTATGCTAAAGAATCCTAAAACACCAATTCGAAAGAATCTATACACCCCTACATACATAGCAGCATTATTTACAATAGCCAAGTTCTGGAAACAGCCTATGTGCCCATCAGTAGATATAGATCCAAAAACTGGTATATAGGACTCTGGCCAAGATGGAAGCATAGATAGACATGTTATATCTCCCTCCACAACTAAGAAGGAATACATCTACCTTGAAACTAGAGACAAGCAGAAATTCCAGAAAATTGAGCGGCATGGAAGTTCAACAAACAAGGGTATAAAGAAGAAATCCTCATCCAGACAGGTAGGACAGTCTGGCAGCTTGGGGTGGTGGCACAGCAGCTACAGTGGGACTCCGGCTGTAGCCAAGTAGAAAGCTCAGTCACACATTAAGAAAAAAGTAGGGACACCTGGGGAGCGCTCCTGGCACAAACCAGGCTGCACAATTCATGGTTCCAGTGCTAGGGATAAAATAAAGCCTCGCCCTGGCTGGTAGCACAGTGGTTAAGGTGCCGGCCTGTGAACCCAAAGGTCGCAGGTTCGATTCCCCAGCCAGGGCACATAACCAGGTTGCAAACCAGGTCTCCAGTCAGGTCTGTGGCTGGAGGCAGGTGAAACACAACCATACATTGATGTCTCTCTCCCTCTCTGCCTCTCTCCCTTCCCCTCTTTCTAAAATTAATGAAATAAAATCTTTAAAAAATAAAAAAATAAAGCCTCATTGCTTCTGACTGTGAAAAATAGTGGGGGTTAGGACAGTGGAAGAAACTACTATAATATGCATTGCACTTTACTGTTCCGAGCTCTGTTTTGTTCTGGAATTCTCTGTATCTGTATCTGTATCTGAGACCTAGGAAAGGTCACTTGTAAACCAGTCAGGGAGAATGCCTTTGCAATCTGGGACCTAGGAAGGGTCATTTGGTGCTGGTGGAATCCAGCTTTGGGCAAAAGAGCATGTCTTTGCCAAGAGACCGGGTGGTGAGAAGATGTCATCTGGGTTTTGGTGCCATGAGGAGCTGTTTGGTATAATGACATCTTCTAGTTTTAGGTGCCATGAGGTGCCATCTGGTTTAGAGCTCTGTCTGAAAGGGCATGTCTCTCTAGGAAGCCAGTGGATACTAGTGAAAGTGCTTACTTTCTGTGTTCTGAATTATTACTCTGTTTATGCTCTGAAAGGAAAATTGAAGTTTCCCAAAGGAAGTTAAAATTTCATACTATGTAGGAAAGTGTACTGGTAGAAAAAGGCATGGAAAGAAATAAAGAATGTTTGTTAAAAACTTTTGAACATTTTAAAAAGAAATTATATAGAATAATATATGGAAATTTTGAAGGGCAAGGTTTTCCTTCACACTGTATATATTTGCCCTTACCTAATCCCTCCAGAATTTGGCATTCTGAAAGGGTAACGATTCTGCGTTTCTTTGCATAAAACTAATAAGATCAGTTATTAATAGAGGTTTAGTCAATCGGGACTTTGGAATGTCATGCCTGAAGAAGGCATGCCTGCTGGGCCCTGGTGTTACCAGAAAGCTCTGAGGAACTGAGATTGACTTTCGGAGCTAATAAAAGCCCCCAAGGAAGAGGCCTGACACCTTGGTTAGTCACGTGGTGTGTGGCACTCTTTCCAGGGAAGGAACAAAGTTGCTTTCCTGAAAGATGACTAGGAGGAACCTTAAGGCACAGTGGAAAACCTCAAGAACTTGAAAGAAGCAGGTGTTACAGGCAAAGCCAGATGGCAGGTGTGGCTCAGCTTCTGTGCCCTGAAGGGCAGACTGAAAAGTCAGTGTGAAAGTTCCTTACGAGTTCCAGCAAAGAGTTCCAGCAAAGCGGCTTAAAGATCATCTGTGATCAATGGGTGCTCTTGTTACGTTTATGCAAATGAACAAGAAAAATAAAAACTGGACTTCGTGCAGTCTCTTTAATGACAATGGGGGTGACCTTAAGGAGGAAAGTTGGAATTCCAGGAAAATCATAACGCTCAGTACGGAACTAAACAAGTGCAGCTAACTGTCTTTAAAATCTGTGTTCATTTGAAAGTTGCAACTGGGTTTGTAACATCATCAAAGATGCTTAATTTATAGGCAAGAAGAATGTGTTGAACTGCCACTGTTAAATGTTATTCTGGCACAGGTGTTGTGACTGAATGTTCTTCCAAAAAGACAGTTTTGCAGGCCCGGAGACTGGTTTGCGGGTTGTGTTGTGTGAATTAACGTGTGTTTTCCTCCTTCTGTTTTCATAGGGCAGAAGCCTGCCTGAGTGATTGTCTGTACAACACAGGCCTCCCTTTTAAGAAACTCGTCTGCATCGCTGCCTCCTGAGACTTAATGGTTTGGCTGAACTAACTGGTTGGGTTGGTGAAATATGGGGTGGTCTGTGGGCTTCACTTTAAAACTGGTTTTTCTAAAACCTAATTAGAAATTAAGTTTTTCTAATCTCTTGGACAGAAAGGGCCAAGGAGTCTGAAAAGGGGGAATCCTAAAATATTCCCCTCAGCCCAAACTAAGTATAGTGGCCAAAAGGGACTTGGATGGGTGTGACACACCTTGCGCACCTTCCACCAGAAAAACCACTCTTTTCCTAATGCAGGACATTGAAGAACTATTCTCCACCTTTGTTATTTAGTGGTTATGGTTTTAACTGTGGTTTCTAACCCTGTTGCTAAATCTGTTTCCCCCAGAATACAGCAGGACGCCAGCGTGCCCAGCAGTGCCAGCCCTTGGAAGCCCAGCATGCTGCTGCCTGAGAACAGCCAACTGACCTGGCCTCTGCAAGGTCCTTCCCCACCTATAAAGGACACTATCCCTCCACACCCCCACCTTATTGGGGACCCTCAGAACCAAGGCTAGTTAGAATGACCTCCATGTTCAGCTTCAAGCAGCCAGAAGAACGTGAGACCTCCACCCACTTGTCCTTTATAAAATTACAAAGGGTCTAAAGTCTGAAAGGGGGGGATCGTTACAGAGTGGGAGAAAGCCAAAATCCCCAACTCTGCAGTTTGGGGATGGAGGTGGGGTAAGGCAGGTGGACTAGCCTTTGTTCTTTTCATGCCTAGGAAATAGAAGGGGCCTTACCCAGAGGGCAGTGTCGAAAGGCTTACAGTGCTACGCACAGTTCTGTCAGTGGTCAGAACTATTTACTGTACACATTATGTCAAAGGGGATTTAAAATAGGGGACAGCCATCAATCTTGGGTTCTCCTTTCCTGGGTGAGATACAGAGGGCCTTCCCCAAAGGAACATGCAGAGGGACTCCCCTGGAATGACATGCAGGGACACACAGTCTCTCTCTCTCTGCTCCCCCAGATGGGTGTACAGACAGGGACTTGTTTGCTCCCCTGGATGGACCCGTAGACAGACAAGCAGCGTGAGAACTCATCTGGTTTGAGAAGAGGGGAAGTGAAGGGGGGAAAGGGAGACCTGCAGCTTGTGCAGAGAAAGGGAATTACCTGTGGTATAAGAGTTGGGGGATGTGCACAGGATACTTTCCTAATTGGGTATACAGCTGCTGGGAACTTTGGATTTCTAGCAGGAATGCTAAGCTGTGAACTGTTGTTTCTGCAAGATGGTGTATTTTGCTTGTCTGTTTTAAAGCTAGACTCATTGGGCAGGACTATATATTTTGGGTGTTTTTAAAGGAAGTGGGATTTAATGGCACAATTGCACCTTTACTATAAACCTGTATAACCCTCAAATAAACAAAATACCTTTCATTTTCACCAAACTGTTATTAAGAGTCATTACTGGTGGCAGGCAAATCGGGCCCATTACAACTGAGGACCCCTCACCCAAGGGTCCTGTTACAGCAGGGATATCGTAGCATGGAACAATACTCTAGATCAACTGTACTTCATTGATATGTACATATTTTACCCCAAAGAACCAAAATACTCATCTTTCTTAAATGCACATGGAACATTTTCATAGCTAGACCTTATGATAGGACAAAAAACAAGCCTCCACAAATTTAAGAGAATTGAGGCCATATCAAGCATCTTCCTGGATAACAATGGCTTGAGACTACACACCAGCCTCAAGGAAAAACTTCAAAAGCATGCAAATTGCCCTGGCTGGTAGCACAGTGGATAAGGCGCCAGCCTGCGAACCCAAAGGTCACAGGTTTGATTCCCAGCCAGGGCACATAACCAGGTTGCAAACCAGGTCTCCAGTCAGGTCTGTGGCTGGAGGCAGGTGAAACGCAACCATACATTGATGTCTCTCTCCCTTCCCCTCTTTCTAAAAATAATGAAATAAAATCTTTAAAAAAAAAAAAAGTTAAAAAAAAAAAAAGCATGCAAATTTATGGAGACCTAATAACACACTATTAAAAAATGAATGGGTTAACAATGAGATCAGGAAGAAGAAGAAAAAAGTTTCTGGAAACAAGTGAAAATAAACATACAACAGCCCAAAACCTATGGGACACAATGAAGGCAGTCCTGAATGGGAAGTTCATAGCAATACAGGCCTACCTAAAAAAAGATAGAAAAATTTAAAATAACCTAACCCTACATCTACAAGAACTAAAGGAACAAAGCTCAGAGCAAGTAGAAGGAAGGAAATAATCAAGATCAGAACAGAATTAAATAATATAGAGACTAAAAGAACAATTCAAAGAATCAATGAATCTAGGAGCTGTCTCTCTGAAAAGATAAAAAGAAAAAAAAATTAATATGCCTTTAACGAGATTCATCAAGAAAAAAGAGGGCCTAAATAAATAAAATCATAGGTGAAAAGGAGAAATTACAACTGATACCACAGAAATATAAAAGATTGTAAGAAATTCTTATAAACAAATATATGATAAGAAACTTGAAAACCTGGCTGAAATGGACAAATTTCTAGAAACATAATCTTCCAAAACTGAATCAAGAAAAAGCAGAAAGCCCTGGCTGGTGGCTCAGTGGATAAGGTGCCGGCCTGCGAACCCAAAGGTCGCTGGTTCGATTCCCAGCCAGGGCCACATAACCAGGTTGCAAGCCAGGTCTCCAGCCAGGTCTGTGGCTGGAGGCAGGTAAAAGGCAACCATACATTGATGTCTCTCTCCCTCTCTGTCTCTCTCCCTTCCCCCTCTCTCTGGAAATAATAATAAAATCTTAAAAAAGAAAAAGCAGAAAGCCTAAATAGACTTATAACAACTAATACAAATGAAGCAGTAATCAAAAAACTCTTAGCACACTAAAGCCCTGGATCAGAAGGCTTCATAGGGAAATTTTACCAAATATTTTGGGAACCGCTATCCTTCTCAACTTATTCCAAAAAATTCAAAAGGAGGGGAGACTTCCAAACTGTTTCTTTGAGGCCAGTATTCTAATCCCAAAACCAGGGCAAGACCAACAAATGAAAAACTATAGGCCAATATCACTAATGAACATAGATGCTAAAATTCTCAACAAAATATTGGCAAACCGAATCCAGGTGGCAAAGCGAAACACATTAAAAAGATCATAACCATGATCAAGTGGGATTCATCCCAGGAATGGAAAAATAGCATAATATTCAAATTAATAAAACTTAATACAGCATATAAATAAAATGAAAGGCAAAAATCACATGATCATATCAATAGATGCTGAAAAAGCATTTGATAAAGTACAGTACCCATTTATGATAATGCTCAGCATAGTGGGAATAGAGGGAGCATAGGTCAACATAATAAAGATCATATATAAGAAACCTGCAGCCAACATCATACTCACTGGACAAAAACCAAAAGATTTCCCTCTAAGATCAGAAAAAATATAAAGGTGCCTACTTTCACCACTTTTATTCCAACATAATATTGGGAGTTCTGGCCACAACAATCAGACAAGAAATAAAAGGAATCCAAATTGTAAAAGAGGAAGTAAACATGTCATTATTTGCAAATAACATGGTAGTATACGTAGAAACTCCTATAGGCTTCACCAAAAAACTACTCAACCTAATAAGTGAATGTGGCAAAATAGCAGGATATAAGATCAATATTCAGATATTGATGACATTTTTGTACACCAACAATTAAATATCAGAAACAGAAACTGGTGGGGGGATCCCACTTACTATAGAAACATGAAAAATAACGTACCTAGGAATAAACATATCCAAGGAAATAAAAGACTTCTGAGTAAAAGACTCAGAAAATTACAGAACACTGAAGAAATAAATTAAGGAAGATACAAATAAAAGGAAGTATATACTGTGCTCATGGATTAGAAGAATTAAAATCATTAAGCTATTCATACTACTCATAGCAATCTATAGATTCAACTCAATCCCTATTTAAATACCAATGACATATTTCACACATTTAGGACAAACATTTCAAAAATTTATATGAAACCAACAATAACCCTGCACTTTTGAGAAAGAAAAACAAAGTAAGAGAGTTCACATTACCTGATATAAAACTATATTACAAGGCCACTGTAACCAAGACAGTCTGGTACTGGCATAAAAACAGACACATTGATCAATGGAACAGAATAGATAATCCAGAAATAAACCCAGGTCTTTATGGTCAATTAATATTTGACAAAGGGGGCATGAGGATAAAATGGAGGAAAAATAGCCTCTTCGACAAATGGTGTTGGGAGACCTGAAAAGATACATGCAAAAAAAAAAAAAAAAAAGAAAGAAAAAAAAGAAAAGAAAAATAAAGTAGACCACCAACTTACACCATATACCAGAATAAACTCAAAATGGATTAAAAAAACTTAAACATAAGCTGTGACACCATAAATCTCCTACAGGCAAACATAGGCAGTAAAATTTGAGTATCTCTGAAGCAATATTTATCACCAGTTACCAATTCCCCTCCTAGGCCAAGGGAAATTTTTTAAAAAAGAAAGAACGAAAGAAAGAAAAGAAATGGGACTACACAAAACTAAAAAGCTTCTGCTCAGCTTAAAAAAAAAAAAGTGTTGGCAAAATGAAAAAGGAACAAACCATATGGGAAAACATAATTGCCAAT
Organism: Noctilio leporinus; assembly: GCA_004026585.1. Classification (NCBI taxonomy): domain Eukaryota; kingdom Metazoa; phylum Chordata; class Mammalia; order Chiroptera; family Noctilionidae; genus Noctilio; species Noctilio leporinus. Next base: position 3,326 of record PVIW01013067.1, on the reverse strand, counting down.
GATACTTCAGACAAGGGATTGATCTCCAAAAATATTCATATGAAATCAGAACACAAGTAACTGAGGTTTCCTTTTTCCAGGATAAAAAACTTTCACAGCCATTTCTATTTATCTTTATAACTTTTCACAGATCACTCCTTCCGATTTAACCACAACCTACTTCTAACCCTTGTTCTTTTCCACACTGTGAAGGACTATACCCAAATTCAGTATTTTGCAGCTAAAAGTCTCCAGATTCACAAACACAGGCATAAAGTAACAGAAACATTGTCACCCTGTGTTAGGGTTTTCTGTCCTTTTCCGGAACAGAAATTTCAAATCTTCTGGAGTGCAGGTCCAGCTTTCTTTTTCAGCATTAATCATAATAGGAGGGTCTGCATCCTCCTCAGGTGGTGCCCTTTTCACCCCTGTGTGGTGGACCCAGGGCTTAATTCCCATCAGCCTCAGGGATGAATTGGTCGTCAACAGAACATCATAGAGACCAGTCCATTGTTCAGCCAGCTGCTGTTCAGGTCCTTGAAACTTCCAGGTCTTCAGTAAAACTCGGTCCCTGGCTGAAATAGATGCAGAGGCTCATCTGATGGATACGCAGACCTGCTATGAGTAAACTTACACAAAATGGTTAGCTTTTGCCCTAAATGTACATATTGCTTAATTCTTGCCTCATGTTCTAATTCTAGAGGGACTGTTTCTAAGCTGGAGATCTGGAGGGGTCTCCCATAAACTATCTCAATAGAGCTTAATTTAAGCCCACTTCTGGGTGCCACCTGAATTCGGAGCAAATCAATGAGAAGCACTTGGTCCCATTGTAAATGTGTTTCCTGGCATATTTTTTGCCAGGGTCCTCTTGATTGTATAATTCATTTCTTCAGTTTTTCCTGTAGATCGAGGTCTCCAAGAGGCATGCAGTTTCCACTGTATTTGCAATGCCTGTCCAACGTTCTGGGAGATCCCTGAAGTGAAGGATTATTCGTTTCACTTTGAATGCAGTGAGGAAGTCCAAACCTAGGAATTATTTCTTAAGTAACAGTCTTGCCACTTCAGTTGCCTTCTCAGTTCTAAGAGGGGTACCCCTCTACTCATCCAGAAAATGTCCACAAAGACCAACAGAAATTCGAAATTCTCCCTGGTTTTAGGCATTTGTGTCAAGTCCACCTGCCAGTCCTCAAACGGGCACATCCCATTATATTGCAATCCTTTTTCTCTTGGGACATGCTCTGTCTTAGGATTGTCCTAGGCACATATTTGACAGGCTTGAGTGATTCTCTGAACAGTCCTTTGCAAATAAGGGCCTTTCAAATATGACCTAATGAAGTCCATTAAAGCGTCCCTTCCTTAATAGGTCCCTCATGTGAGTGATTGAGGACGGAATACACTAGAGCTTCAGGAAGTAAAATCATACCATGGGCATGGACTTTACACACAGAATTGGGGTCAGTGTTGGTGAATCCCCATTCATAGGCTTGTTCTTCATCCTGTTCTGCGTAATGAGGTTTACACTGACAAGTCCAGATGGGGAACCAAGACACCTAGGGGTGGTGGCTCTTTAGCTGCTTGTTTTGCTGCTTTATCAGAAACTTGGTTTCCCTGACTTTTTGGGAACTGTCCCACTGGTGTCCTGGGCAGCACATTATAGCAGCCTGGTCAGGTAGATTCATTGCCTCTAGCAACTGTAAAACCCCTTCTGCACGGTTAACATCTTTGTTGCCTGAGATTAAAAGTGTTCTTTCCCTCCGTATTGCTCTGTGGGCAAGAACTACCACAAAGGCATATCTGGAGTCTGTATATATGTTAACCTTCTTTCCCTGGGACAGCTTTAACGCTCTTGTGAGGGCTGTTAGTTCAGACTTTTGTGCGGAGGCTTTTGGTGCAAGAGCTGGGGCTTCCATTACCTTGTCTGTGGTGACCACCACATACCCAGCTCACAGCTGGCTGCTCTGTCCAGCTCCCAGTCTGGTGCTGACAGCGGCTGGTCCAGCAGATCTGGCCTGCTAGAATAAACTTGGTCAATAATTTCCAAGCAATCATGCTGACAGACTGAGGCCCCTTCCATGTCTGGGAGTGGAGTGGCTGGATTCAGGGTGTGGTGGTCTGCAAGGTGACATTCGGATAGTTCAGCAGAATTATCTGGTAGTTCCCCATGCACCCTGCTGTTAGTCAATACCTTCCTTTCTGTTCTGATAGAGTCAGGACCTGGTGTGGTACCAACACTGCAGTGAGTTGTCCCAAAGTAAATTTCTCAGCTCCCTGCAGTATGTTACAAGCAGCTGCTACTGCTCCAGAGGCATGGTGGCCATCCCTTTGTTGTATGATCCAACTCCTTTGAGAGATAGGCTATGGCTGGGGGTCTATTTCCCAGTCTGGTTAGTACCCCCAGTCCAATCCCCTGCCTTTCATGAACATACAACTTAAAAGGCTTCTGTAAATCTGGCAATCCTAGTGCAGGAGCTGAAACCAGTTTTTCCTTCAGGGTGTCAAATGCTGCCTGACAGTCCCTGTCCATTCAAGGGGTTCAGAGTCCAGTCCCTTTAAAGAATTGTACAGGGGTTTCGCTATGAGTCCAAAGTTTGGAATCTAAATTTGACAAAACCCTGTAATTCCTAAGAACCCACAAAACTGTCTCTGGTTCTCTTTAACATTAAGTAGAGCGACAGCTTGCTTTCTGTCTGCCATTAGGCTCCTGGTGCCCTGTTTCAGTAGAAATCCCAGGTATCCACTTCCTGTTTGCAAATCTGGGCCTCGTGAGGTGACACCTTACATCCTTTTCTTGACAAGTGATTTAGGACCCTAATGATTGCACCTGTAGGACATTACCTCAAAGGGGGCTGGCTTGCTCTGGATGGGGGGGCCCCCTGACTACACTGAGCTCTTCTCCAAGTTCTGGCTGGGGAGACCCTCACCCTGCGGGGTGCAGCCACTGGCTATAAGGTCACCACCTCAGAAGCCATCTGTGAAAGGGGTGGGTGGGGTGGGGGCTGCCTCAGAGGCCCTTGAACAGGGAGGGTCCCTCACAACAGAACAACCCCCACCTGACCAGAGGGTGGAGCAGCCCCTGGGAGCCACCTCAGTCTGGGGAGGGGAGTGGCCAAGGCAGCTGTCCCCTCCTGCCCAGAAGGCACTGCCCTGAAAGCCTTTGGTGCCAAAACAGGCCCCTTTGTTTCCAAGCCCTGGTCCCCAGAATTTCAAGTGTTGATGAGACCTATTTCCTTACTTCCCCATTTCTCCTGTGTTTTACTGTCAGAGAGAGGTTTCAGGGCCCACCTCTTTATCTGGACCATCACCTGGTCTTTCCCCTCTGGCAAAACACTGTGATGCGATGCTACGAA
>PVIW01013066.1:0-29090 GCA_004026585.1 Noctilio leporinus | reverse complement strand
AATTGCTGGATCAAAAGGCAGTTCCATTTTTAGTTTTTTAAGGAAACTCCATACTGTTTTCCACAGTGGCTGCACCAGCCTGCATTCCCACCAACAGTGTATGAGGGTTCCCTTTGCCCCGCATCCTCGCCAACACTTGTTGTTTGTTGATTTGCTGATGATTGCCATTCTGACAGGTGTGAGGTGGTATCTTAATGCAGTTTTAATTTGCATCTCTCTGATGACTAGCGATGTTGATAAAGCCCAATTTTCTTAATAAATTGGTTTAAGGTTTCTGTTTACCCTCCAGATTTACTGTGATATCAAATAAGATACTATATGTGCATACACTGTAGGTTCTAAAGCAGTCTACAAACCCACAGTACCCACAATTCTTGCCAGAGGTGAACAATATGCCTCCAATTAATGTATAATCTGTTCCAAGTTATTTTGGTGCCTTGAAAAAATCATAGTAACTTATTTAAATATACAGAAATCCATTTTCTCTCTTTCTCTTAATCCTTAAGAATTTCTGTAGAAGAAGGGTACCATTAGCACAATAATATAAGGCTGAAAATTGAATTTTAAATGTTTTGGGGTTCCTGGATACAATTAATAGAAATCCATAATGTAACCATTTGTAAATTTTTTTTATAATTTATCCCTAAAAAGGAAAAGTCAAATTCAAGTAAAATAAAACAAATGTGCTTTCCTCTGGGGAACATTGTGCAGCAGAAAAATTGACATGATGGGACTAATATATATATATTTTTTTTCAGATTAACAGGATTTTATGATCACATTGATTTAAAAATGTATAATTATTTGGTAAATAAAATATATGATTTCAGAATCAAAAATCAAGAAAAGTGAAATAGTTTTACTACTATGTTTACTTAAAAATACTATGATTAGTATACCATAAAATATCTGCATTTTAGATACGACTTTTATGGCCTAAGAAGTCAAACACTCTTTCACAGGTGATTTCATTTTTGTCTCCAGTGCAATTTTGTTTCAAGACTTATTTGTCCTCTATTAAGTGATCTTTCTAAGGCCTTTAAGCATGTCTCTTCCAATTGAGAAATCTTTAAGGAAACTAGTATCTTCAAGAGTCATCATAGTCTTTATTCATTGCATTTGCTATGATTTTGAACCAAGGCAAAACATACAGGAAAAAGGCAGAACTAGCACTCTGAAAGAATCCAAATGCACCTGATGCTACTTGTTGCCTTTAATAACAATGGCTTTTGACCCAGTAATTCCACTGCTAGAATTGTACCTGAAGAATCCCGAAACACCAATGTAGAAGAACCTACACACATCCATGTTCATAGCAGTGCTATTTGCAATAGCCAAGTGCTGGAAACAGCCTAAGTGCCCTTTAGTGGATGAATGGATCAAAAAACTGTGGCACATTTACACAATGAAGTAACAGAAAGAAAGAAGGAACTCCTGCCTTTTGTGATAGCATGGTTGGAACTGGAGACTCTTGTGCTTAGTGAGATAAGCCAGGTGGCAAAAAATAAATACTATATTATCTCACCTAATATAGGAAACTAGTGACCAAAACAAATAGATGAGCAGAATGGGACCAGAGACAAAGAAACAAGGAGCAGGATGACAGTGACCAGATGGGTGAGGAGAGGGAAAGGGGAAAGAGAAGGAGAAGGGTTTAGTGGAGGAACTAATATGAATGACCCATGGACATGGACAACGAGGTGGGGATTGACTATGGGAGAGGGGCTGGGATGGGTGGGACAGGGGAGAGCAATGGGGGGAAAATGGAATTGTAATACAACAATGATAGATTAATTTAGAAAAATGGTGAAGTATTAATGACTAAAATAAGATGTAACTTGTTTGAAACTAAGTAAATAAATAAACAACAGCTCCTGAACTGCAAGGGCCTTTTAAGCTACATAAATCAGCTTGCCCCTGCAGCTGGGTTTTTCAAGGAGACTTTACGAATGTTGAAGTGATTAACAATGTGGGAAGCGAAACCGCACAGACTGTGTAGCGTGGTAATAGTTGGTGGGAAGGCATATTAGGGCAGAGCCCCTGCTGAGTGCAGGCTGAAGACCTCCTTCCTCATTGTCCTGCACCCATGGTGGGCCTGGGATGCGTTTTCAGAAATAATTACTTACAGAGCCCTTATAAAAACAAATGAATCACCCTCCTCACTGTGTTTCTTTGGTTTGGGAAGTTTGTCTACGAGGCTGTTAATTGGAAGATTTACCCATTTAATCAAAAGATATTCACCCTGTATTTGAAGACCTCGAAGTCTTCTGTAAATATACTTTCAATTTAAATTTCAAACCTTTTGATGCTGTTTACCATGTACTTGTACTTAATATGAGTATTTCATTTTATTTTAAAGATTTTATTTTATTTATCATTTTTTAGAGAGGAGGGCAGGGAGGAAGGAAGAAAGGGAGAGAGATATCAATGTATGGTTGCCTTTCACCTGCCTCCAGCTATGGACCTGACTGGAGACCTGGCTTGCAACCTGGTTATATGCCCTGACTGGGAATTGAACCAGTGACCTTTGGGTTTACAGGCTGCTTCCTATCCACTGAGCCATTAACCAGGGCTAACATGAGTATTTTAATTTAGCACAACTCATCCCTGTCGATTAACAACTTTGCACTCTAGTTATACTTAATCGTACCTCCTGTACATTTTCAATGCTGTTACAAAGATCTCCACGGGGGAACTGGCAGGGCTTCTCAACACCTGGAATAAATGCTGGAGGCCCTGGAGGAGGTGCTAACAAATGACCTCAATCTGGAAACTGTACTTTAGAGAAACAAAATCATCCTGTTAGTGAAGATCTAGATTTAATCTTCTAATACCATTATACAAGTAAATCAGTTTTAAGAAGATTATATCCTGAAAACTATGGGAAAGGCAGTGGATCAAAGATGTTATAAGGCGGTAGCAAATTGTAAATGATCTATTTTGAAATTATAATTAAACTTAGCCAGAGTCAATTTTCTAAGGCATTGAACTATTAAAGATTTATGAGTTACCTAAAATTTCAAACCTTCCCTAAGGTAATCATTTCAGTTGAGAAAAAGGAAAGGTATCTTATGTGCTGCTTCGCTACTGAAATCAGCATAAAAAAACAAATTTTTGATTATTACTTATTATGATGTTTAATGCAAAATTATGGTTAACCCTCAAGATTATATGCAAAGAGACCACTAAATGTTTTAGTCTTTCCTTAAGACTTACAAGAAGCAAATTCTCTAACCCAATTAATCTTTATTTGAATAAGTGAATATCCTATGAAAACTTTAGGCTTAATCTTATGTAAATCTTTCATCATATCAACTGATAATTTATAAGCAATTAACAGAATATTGAATGAAATATATATGTTTTTTTCAAGATTTTATTCATTATTTTCAGAGAGTAGGGCAGGGAGGGAGGAAGAAAGGTAGAGAAACATCAATGTGTGGTTGCCTTTCACCTGCCTCCAGCTTCGGACCTGGCTGGAGACCTGGCTTGCAACCTGGTTATGTGCCCTGGCTGGGAATCGAACCAATGACCTTTGGGTTTGCAGGCCAGCGCCAGTCCACTGAGCCACACCAGTCAGGGAGAAATATATTTTTTCTAACCACATTTATACAATCAATATTTGTAATGTTGTTTTTGAAAAAAGTCTTATATCAGAATTTGTTCTATTTGTCCAATGGTGCTGCCTGAAATAAGTGCCATTATAGATGTCTATGTAGCTCCAGAGGCAACTGGATTTCATCCTGGGGAGCTTCAGTGTGTAAATGTGCTCGTGATCCAAACACAGCCTTATTAACATGTGTGGTCCAAAGTGAAAAACACAGACTGCCTTCATGCTATTTTTTGCTTCACGCCTTTCAAAATCTTTGGCAGGCCCTACAGCACCCTGCAGAACATGGGGAAGGAGGATTACATGGGAAGTTTACCGCCTGACTTTTCCCAAGTGGCACTTCCTTTGCCATGGAACGATCCCCAGGTCGGCCAGACAGGAGTCACACAGCACAGCCGTGGCAGCGTGCCCCTGGGTTGCGTGTCCAGCTCAGTTACACAGCTCTAGCATGTGCTCTGACTGCTGGATGTGCACCCCGCACTATGTCCCTTACTACCTGTTGCTCTCAGGCAAGTCCTTTAACTTCTCTGAGCCTGTTTCCTCATCTGTAAAAATGGCCACTAGAGTAATACCTTGCTAACACTTAGAATTAAATGAGATAAATTTAAATGAAGAAAGCATATAAATGCCTCCTTGTACATTACAATTTAAAACCATCTAATTCATGTGGTGTTTTCTCTGAAATAAGAGTTAATATTTTGGATAAGAAACCAGATCCAAATGCTTAGGACAAGCCGTGGCAGAATTGTAAATTTTGAAATGAGGGGCACTGATTGTCTTCATTCAGACTATGGTTTCAAGGCTGTTTAGGAAAAATGTCTGTCTGTGAAGCAAAGGTAGGTTTGCTTACGGTTGTGTGGGTAGTACGGTGGGTGTCTCCTTCCAGAACAGGTGTGAGCATGCTTACCACCCAGAGTAGAAGATTTGGGTTCCTTACACTCAGGGACCCTCATTTGTCACATAGCTCCTGGAGTCAGGTTTCAGCGGGTCCTCCTGTTCTCTTTCGGTGGAATGAGGCTCAGAGACAGGCACCAAATATGATGGTGCTCAAGCTGCCTCCCACGCTGTGAGTAATAAAGTCCTTTTTCCCCGTTTGAGCCATCTCGTATGTCTGCCAACATCCATGAAACTATGTCAGTTCAACTTGTTATATTGTAAATAAGATAAAATCTAAAATTTCAGGCCCTTCACAGTCTTTCATTTTTTCTATAAAACAGCTTTATTAAGATATATTTCCCATACCCACAGAATTTCAGATATTTAAAATATTCAGTTTAATTGTCTTTTGTATTTGCACAGAGTTATGCAGTCATCATTATAGTCTAAATTTAGAACATTTTCAATCCCCCCCAGGAAATCCTATACCTGTCATTCCTGTCTCCCTATCCCCACAGCTGTGTCAGGTTGGTGTCGGAGCATGGGAGGGGCAGCAGGAGAGCAGTTAAAAGGCTTTAAGAGTATTTCAGGGGACAAAGGGTAGCGACTTGGACCACGGTGACAGCCGTAAAGGTGGTGAGTGTCTAACTTGAAAATATAGAAGATATATTTTAAAAGCAGAGCCAGTAGGATCTCCTGACCCATTGGATCTGCCAGAAGGATTTGCTGTTGGATTTTCCTTGAGGTGTGAGAGAATGAGCTGTGTGAAGTGTGAGTCCACGTTTCCTTGGCCTGAGCCACTGATACGATTGAGTTGCCGCTAAGTGAGTTGGGGAAGGCTGTGGGCATAGCTAGTTTTGAACAAGAGAAACAGGACTTTGATTCTGAATATGTTACACTTGAAATGTCAGACCTTATGGTGAGATTGAAAGGATAGTATATACATATAGTATAGAGTTCAGATGAGAAATACTGCTTAAAGACATGCATTTGAGAATTCAAAGCCATGAGACTGCAGCAGGTCACCAGGAAGTCTGAGACTGAAAAGCCAAACAGCCTTAGACCTAAGCCCTAACCTTTGGAGGTCAGAGAAATGAGCTAAAACCAGCAAACTCAAAGAGCAAACATACAGTTTTGAATAGAGAGATTTTTTTAAAAAATAATTAAGAAAAAGATTTTATTTATTATTTTTCAGAGAAAGGGGAAGGGAGAGAATCAGAGAGGGAGAGCAACATCAATGTACGGTTACCTTTCACCTGCCTCCAGCTACGGATCTGGCTGGAGACCTGGCTTACAACCTGGTTATGTTGCCCTGGCTGGGAATTGAACCAGTGACCTTTGGGTTTGCAGGCTGGTGCCTTATCCACTGTACCACCAGCCAGGGCCTTGAACAGAGAGATTTCTGGCAAGAACATTGCAAGTGTTACATATTCTCTTTGTTGCAAGATGTCAAAATAATCTTTTGGGAAATATGCACTCAGACCTTGGTGTGATTTATGTAATAAACAACTGGCTCTTTCCTAATTTGGTTTGATTCATAGGAAAATCTAAAATGCTATGAAATAGACAGTGTCAAAGGAAGGGGCTCCAGGGTCATGAAGAAGGATTTGACTTCCAGGAAAAGTGTGGAGAAACCCAAGCTTTGCTATACATTAAATAAAAGCAAACCAACTAGCAGATATGTTTTATGCCCCTCAATATTCACCTTCTAATTCTCATATCAGATCTTACATATCAACATCTCATATTTAAATGTATGTCAAACATACATTCAAGAATGTATAGTACCTTCTTGAAATAAGATCTGAAGGATAAACTCTGAATTTAGAGACTTGTTCTGAAACAATGTTATGATTTAAATTATATAATTAAATTTTTGATTCCAGCTTTTGGTCACACTTGTAAACATTTTTACAAATATGGCATTGATTTCCAAATATAATTTAATTAGTAATATTTTTAAGTCTTTTAGAAATTAATTTACTGTTGTTGTATTACAATTATTTCATTTTCCCCCCATTGCTTTCCCCTGCCCCACCCATCCACACCATCCCTTCTCCCACAGTCAATGACCCCCTCGTGGCCCATGTCCATGGGCCTTTCATATTAGCTACTTGACTAAACACTTCCCCTTCTCTCCCCTCCTCTCCTCCCCTCCCCCACCCCTTGGCCACCATCATTCTGCTCCTTGATTCCTTGTCTCTGGTTAAAAGTCTTGCTGGTAGAATTGTACATGTTGACAAAAATAATAAAACACCCACCACATCTTTTCATATTAGACTTCTCTCCACTATAATGTGCCAGAACTCAAGAAATACTTTTTATGTCAAACTAAGATAGCATTTTATGTAATGTCAAACATCTGCGTGAAACTGCTAAGTATAGTTTGTCATCAATGTTTATTATTATTAGATACTAAATGTCACTGAAAGGGTAAATCATAATTAGCTTTTCAATTTGTCAAACAGAGTTTGTTAAAATACAAACACAATCTATTTTACAAAGTGGAAGAACATTTAGATGACCCATAATTGTTCTCTTGCTTCTCAAAGTTAGAGAAACAAAATAATCCTTTCAGTGATGTGTAATGATAGGGTATATTTCTTTATAAATATGAGAATTTACAATAAAGTGATCATGTGTTGAAATTGATTTAACCTGTTATGTTTTAGTGATATTAATAATTGAAAACAATAGCAGGCAGAATTATAAATTATATTTAAGTTTCAAGCATATTATTTTACACAGTTTTTTAAAACCTAAGTCTTTTTTAATAAGTGTCCTTGACATGGAGAATGACTGTCTTCAATGGATAAAAGGATTTGATTTTATAACAAGTGAAATATTTTTCAAATCATTTATCATTGATCACCAGTTCACCTCTCAAATCTTGAATATTTCCCAATATCATCTTGTAGTTGATTCTTAAGTAATACTGAGGCATAAAGGAGCTGTGGGATTCTGGGTTTTGGAGGAAGTGTGTGGGCAGGCTCTGCTGTCTGTGCTTCCTCTGTTTCCTTCTTGAATTTTCTATTTCTATTCTGACCTTTTATTTTTATGACCTATTTTCTTTCCTCCAAAAACATTTATTTTTGAAATAGTCTTTCTCCTACCACATAAAGACAAGTTTCACGAATAATGAAGAACACAAGGAATATTAAGATGGTGAAAGAAAAGGCAATATTGTTCTCTCTACTCAGCACCCCAAAATAGTTACTTGAAAAGGGCTATGCTCATCTGGAGTGCTTGTTTTAAAATTGCTCACTAGTTTCTTGACCTGCATGCATTTTCATATTTTTTACTTGAATAAGAAATAGAATTGATGGTGCTACATGGGTATTTCTGTACAGATTGTATAAATTGATGATAATGTTTATGCTATTAAAGACTGTTTTCCTTTCTCTTTGACAGTACCATCATATTTCTTAAGTATACCATGCAAAAAAAGTAAGAATATATAGCTAAAAGAAAGGGATTCAGTTAAAAATAAGGTAGTTAGTTAAAATTGGGAATAATTTAAGTTTCATTTTAAAGAAATAACATGCTTTAGGGACCCAGAAAATAAACTGTAGAGAAGCAGAGGGGTAGATGTAGCAATTAAGAGAAAGTTATTTCAGTTGAAGTACCTTAGGATCGGTACTTCATGAGAAAGGTCATGAGATAAACCATTGAAAGAGGTTACTTACAGGGAAAACAGGATTAGAAGGAGAAAAGAACATATAGCAGCAGGAATGAAGTTAATGAAGGGACTGAATATTGGTCAGATTTTTAAAAGCGCATACAAACAAACCCCAGTCTATACTAACACCAGTCTTAAGCCTTAGAGATTTCAAAACCAACTTTCTATGGACGTACTTCTGTTCAGTGTGTATGAAGGTGTGTTCTGGGGTATGACTATTGTGCTCTCTGGCCCTGTGCTGTCATGTAGTGAAATGGGGTTCCAAAGGTCTCTACGTTATCTCTCCATGTAGATAATGTGCTCATTGGGATGCCTATAAATAGGATTTTAGGGCTGCTTTCTTGTGTTTCTGAAAAGACTGCTATAACTAGCTAATCTAATAAGGAATCTCCCAGCAATGAGTCTACATCTTCAATTATCATCTTATGAGACTGAAAGATACAGAAAATGGTAAGGATGCTGAGAGTGGTTAAATAGGAGTATCCTAGAGAAAAGCTACAAGAAAGTCTCAGATGAGAGAAAATGTGATTTTAGCAATGAGAGAGATGAGAAGCATTGCATCTGGCCAGTGAACATTCGCTGGACTTACAGTGCACCTTATTTTCAAGGAACCGAGTTTACAGCTGTTATAATTATAAAAGCATAGATAATCATGACATATGCTTTTAAAATGGTTTCATAGGTATTATCACAAACTATTTCAAATAGAGATTAATGTTAGCATCTTATTTGCAAAAGAAACAATGAGAGGGGAGAAGAAATGAAAGTTTTGCCATTTCTTGTTGGAACCAGTTTAACATGAAAACAAACCCCAAAATTCTTAAACCCGGCGGCAACATTCAAAGCAATTTTCCTAATTTAACTCCTTTTCTTTTGGCTAAGGAGAAACAGTTGTATTTTTTGTCATTAATAGAAAAGGGAACAGTGCCTAATACAGCCTATTATAAATTCTTCTGGGAAAGCATATTACAGATAATTGAAAACAAGCCTGAGTCTGTGAACTTGGCGGCAAATGTATAACAGAAAGCAATTTAGCCCTGGCCCCTGGATGATTGATTAAATGTTTTATTCCCTTTACCTTTCATTCACGCTGTGTCTGTCAAGAGGAAAGGGAAAGGGGAATGTTGGGAAACAAATCCACTTTAGACAAATAACCTACAATAATGATCAATGACCTTGAATCAGCTGTATATTCATATTCCCCAAGTTTTCATGTTTTTAAATGTTTGTTACATGCATGGGTGCCTGCAGAACACGAAGCCCAGAATTTCAGCATGTCTGCCCTGCTCCCCTCCCCAACATCTAACTAACAGCACAAGCTGTGTCTGGGCTCTGAGGGCATGGCCCTGCAGCTTCCTGTGGTCAGTTATTAGTGTGAGTCCAGCAAAAGAACAAGAACACTGTGTGCTCAGTAAATCTACAGAAATCTTCATCTTCTGGTTGTGTGGGAGGAGAGGTCCCTTGGTGTAATCTGTTTCTTTGAAGGGACTGCAGATCTGCTGGTGCTGTGCAGATGTCAGGGGTGTGGAGCCAACATCCTGCAAACCTAGTAAATAAATGATTGTGACTCAGTTCTGCACAGAATAATGCAAGAACCTGAGCCTAGGATACTATTGACATGAATCGTATTTGCCGTTGTTCCACAAGCGTGTAAAATGATCGCTTGACATTTTTATTGTCATCTAGCCATCTGTGCACATCACAGTGATACGCTGCAAACCTGGTGATTCCAAAGACACTAAGAATTTGTAGAAAATCCCTTCCCCCATCACTCTTTTTTAAAATCACATTTATTGGGGTGACGTCGGTTAGTAAAAGTGTATAAGTTTTAAGTGTACACTTTTATAGTACATAATCTGTATCGCATTGTGTATTTACCACCCAGAGACACTGTGTATTCACCATATGTTGGGCCCCCTTTACCCTTTACTGCCACCTTCCCAGCCTCCTTCCCTTCGGTAACCATCAGGCTGTTATCTGGGTGAGTTTTTTTTTTTTTGTTATTTGGTTTTATTTGTTTGTTGCTTTTAATTTTATATCCCAAATATGAGTAAAATCTTACGGTTCTTGACTTTTTCTCTGACTCACTTTTCTTAGCATGATATTCTCAAGATCCATTCTATGAAAAGGTGTTCAACTTCACTAGCTATTAAAGAAATGCAATCAAAACTACAATAAGATACCACCTCACAAGTGTTAGAATAGCTATTACCAACAAGGTAAATAATAAGAAGTATTGGAGAGGTTGTGGAGAAAAAAGAACCTTCATTCACAGTGAATGGGAAGGTAAACTAATAGGACTACTATGGAAAGCAGTATGGAGGTTTCTCAAAAAATTAAGAATAGAGTTACTATATGATCCCACAACCCTCCTTTTGGTTATCTACCCCCAAACTTTGAAAGCATTTTTGCAAAGATGTATGCACCCCCTATGTTCATTGCAGCATTATTCATGGTGGCCCAGACATGGAAATAACCACAATGTTTTTCAATAGAAGATTGGATAAAGAAGATATGGTACATATATGCAATGGAATGCTACTCAGCCATAAGAAAAGATGAAATACTGTCATTTGCAACAACATCCTTTTACTTTTGTTTCTTTTGTTATAAAGTATTGCTCAGATGTCAGTAGTTCTACAGCCTCCTCTTCCTGTAGCCTTTGTGTTCACCTTTTCACTTTACTCCATCCTTAGCCCCAAAGGTTGTCATTGCAGGGCATAGAAATATAGGCTCTCCCTAGAGTGACAGCCCCAAGATGGAGCTGGAGAGGTTTTGAATCAGCAAGTTCTCTGATCCTGCCCTCTTTTCATTGCCTGTGTGAACTAAATATGAGTTAGAATGCAAAATTCAGGCACATACCTTGCTTTCCTTAATGCATACTCTCCCCTTGATGTTCAACCTTTTTAGCATTAGAATCACCTCTCCATCATGGGTGGGAACTTCGTCATTGCTACTTACATTGTCTGGGGTTGTCCAGGTTGCTAATAGGTAACTACTAAAAAGGGTGCATGCAGCATGTACTGCTTAGCAGGGGACATACAACCATTTGTGTGTGTGTGTGTGTGTGTGTGTGTGTGTGTGTAAACTTTCTCAAGAATAACAATAACAACAGCTAACACAGTATTTTTCCTGTGCATTAGGCATTATTGAGGTCATATGAATTGTTTTTTTAACCCAGTAAACAGCATGATAAAATAAGCATTATTATTATTTGTCTTTTATAGAGGAAACTGAGCAGGGAGAGATGAAGTGAATTCCTAAGTTCATATAAATAGTTAAGAACCAGAATTTGAACCTAGGCAATCTGTCTCTAACATATATGATTTTAAACTGTGATTAACAATCTGAGCACACAAAAACACATTCATGCTCAGTTATACAAAGCACTAGGCATAGTATTAGTCAAAATTGGAAAAGCTTATCTGTACACCCATTTTGCAGTCTTACAAACCATTGGTACTCAGATTATTGAACCCCCGGAAATGAGAATCCCCCAGTTATGGAAATATACAATTCTGTTTTCTAAAATATTTTTTTTGTTTATTTATTTATTTGCTTACTTTTTACTCCTTGTGCAATGAAAAATTATTAAATTTGAAAAGCAAGACTGTAGTTTTTCTTTTATAAAATTGGCTGAGCCCTGGCTGGTGGCACAGTGGATAAGGCGCCAGCCTGCGAACCCAAAGGTCGCAGGTTCCATTCCCCAGCCAGGGCACATAACCGGGTTGCAAGTCAGGTCTCCAGCCAGGTCTGTGGCTGGAGGCAGGTGAAAGGCTACCATACATTGATGTCTCTCTCCCTCTCTGCCTCTCTCCCTTCCCCTCTTTCTAAAAATAATGAAATAAAATCTTCAAAAAAAAAAAATTGGGTAGAAGCCATATTTTGAGCAACGGAACACATGATTTTACTTGAAAGCAGAGAAATTCGATCCACCATGGATATACAATTTGACTCTAATGGTGAAATGAAATATTAAAAATATAGGAAGTAACTGGAGAACAAGTAAAGGTATGGAAGGAGATACCAAACATTAATAACATAAAAGAGTAAAAGAGAACGGTGGCGAAAGGAGGGGAAGTTCAGGGAATGAGGCTGTATTGGTGACGGCTGGGAACCAGTAGATACCTGCCAGAAAGTAGCGGTCCATGGGTGGTCAGTGTGGGGACTCGACTTCGCCCACACGTATGCTGGGAATGTTAGCAACACAGCTAGCCGAGGGATCATGCTCGATCTTGAGGACCTTGTGTCGAAGTATGTCTTCACACACAAAAGCCTCTGACGTCTCATGTGAAGCTGAGCCTTTGTGAACATTACATTAGTTGAGCTTGCCAGTGGCCACCCTCAAATACCATTCTATTGAAATGGGGAAAAGTCAAGTTAATCTAACTTTCATTTATATACTTGCAACACACACACACACACACACGCACACACACTCACAATTTCTCTGAGGAACCCTTGAGTCAGAAAATGAGAATGGGGGACTGAATTTCTCTTTCAAATACGCATGTAGATTTTGTTCCAATCTAATGACACAGGGTCTGGCACTGTATTTAGGCCTCATGCTCCAAGATTTTATTTTAATTTTAAACAAGTGTTCTCACACGGGGACTGAAAACAAAACAGGAGAATGTTGCTTAAGTTTTCCTTCATGCTGTTATTATGTTTTTCAAGTGTACTGATTGTTCTTTCCTACCGATGTGGGTCATTGTACTTGCAGTTTTTTTTTTCTTGTTTGGGACTTTCCCTAACAGTTCTCCCCCCTAAGGAAGAACATAGTAGTTTAACAGATATTTATTTGGGGTGATACTATATTATTTTTCCCTTTCCCTGTAACTTGAGATTTTTAGTTCTTCCTTTTAGAATTTCCCATAAAGTATACATTAATTTTTTGCATACCAGTGAATCATTTTTACTTACTAAAATGCTTAAGTACTAAACCTATCATAACCCATTTTATATATTATAATGTTAGTAAGACTTTAGGGATTGTTGGTTCTTTTCTGGTTAATTGATGCTTTAGCCTTCAACTCATGGACATGTTTCAGATCTGGTTTTGATCAATGAAGAGTGTTGCTTCTGTTTCTATAGAAGATTTCTACAGATACGGATGGATGCAGGGGGTTTCACCAGGCCTGAGACTATCACTTGGCCTAGTGATCCTTATGCTATAATATAGTTCATTCTGGTCCCAGGGAGCCTCATCACCACCTGATCTGTTGGTCAGGTGACTCAGCATGGTAAGTGGTTTACCTAAGAAAGTCTAAAGTGGATCAAACTTGTAACATAAATACTACCTCAATTCATTAAGAAAAACCAAGAGCTGGAGAAAGCAAACAATAGAGGTAATTCCAGAGAAGCAAAAATGGGAAAAATGAAGGAAAAGATGAGCCCCAGCTGGTAACACAGTGATAAGGCACCAGCCTGTGAACCCAAAAGCCGCTGGTTCAATTCCCAGCCAGGGCACATAACCAGGTTGCAAGCCAAGTCTCCAGACAGGTCCATTGCTGGAGGGGGTGGAAGACAACCATACATGGATGTTTCTCTCCCTGTCTGCCTATCTCCTTTCCCCTCTCTCTAAAAATAATAAATAAAAGACCTTTAAAAAAAAGAAAAATGAAAAAGATGAAGTTAAAATACGAGGGTCTGTTATAGACAGTGCTAGAATGGAACTAAAGAAAATAAAAGAATGGAGGGTGGGTGCATGGAAAATGTTCCCTCATTAATAGTGAGCTTCATGATATAAGAAGTCTTCAAATAGTGCCTAGAAAACCAGCTGTTAATTCATTCAACAAGTGCTTCCTGAAACCCTGTTCTGTGAGGTAATGTAGTGGTGCTGAGTTCAGCCAATGTATCCTCTGTAGTAAGGCTAGAATTGGAATACATCCTAGCAATATGAACTTAGCCATATTTGTTAAAATGTTGGCTGTTTCTCTTCTTAAAAAGGAGGTAATAATAACAACAACCTCATGAAGTTGCTATTAGCATGAAATGAGTTAATACTAAATGGTTTAGTACACATAGATCGTGTGCCAGAGTGTCTGGTATTCACTAAGTACACAGCAATAACCCAATAACCACATTTGCTATTATGGGCAAGGTCCTGGGTATTGCAAAGATATTTCTGGAAAAGCTATGAAGTTGGACTAGATGACTAACAATGCTGTTCTCTTAGTCTGTCTCTGGTTAAGGCACGCCCAAAACAAAATGTGGAGCTGTGCGAATGTTTGAGGAAAGTAAGAGAACTTTCATTCTGGTGCTTTTCCCTCGGGATCTGTTTTGAAACTATGACTCTTAAATTCTTTCCTGCTGTGAGTTGCAGATGATATTTGTATCCCTGTGTTGTCTTTGCCTGACAGCACAGAGATTTTGTAATGATATCTGCATTTGATAAAGTTTAAATGAGAAACTCCCAAAAAAGATTGAGAAAACCTATGTTGACAATACTCCTTTTACCCCTGCAAATATTATATGCTTTACCTGCAGAAAGAAAAACACATGTGATAAACATTTTTCACTTGGAGTAATTTTTAAAATAATGTGCAAGTAACTTTAAATTTTAGAATAGATTTAAAATAAGCTCCTGTGTGTGAAGGTCCTTTGAGAGAAAAGAAAGGGTGGGATGATATATGCATTTAATAATGATTTTTCTCTTTTTGACAATTTCAGGGAGTTAGTTAGCATTGTTCCTTTCATCCATCATGACCAGTGGAAATGATAACAAGATCTTCCATTCTATTATGATGGATTATAGGTCACCCATCTGGTCATGCTGTAGGTGAAACTAACCTAAGGTCAAGGGGGTTAGAAAGGCATACTTGACTGATTGCTTTGACTTATACAAAGCAAGAAGACCAACAGAAGCTTTTTGAAAAGCTTGAGGTATTGAGAAAATGAAAGCTACTAAAGCAGCTAAAACCATGCTTCTACTTTTGATCATTAAAAAAAAAAAGGAAGAAAACAAACAAAAAATCTTATCTCTTCTGTGTGTTAATTTCATAAAAGCTACAAAGCATAACTACATGTAACTGCTGTTGGTATAAAAAGATAGATAACTCTCATCCAAGATGAAAGAATGAAAGAGAGACATTGAGTCTCTTATTCCACCAGGAGGGAAGCTTAGCACATACCTTTGAAGCAGAATATTTTAACTATTTTCACCATGAGAGAATAAAAATCAAAATAAAATGACAACTAGTCTTTGAAGAGAACGGATTTCCTTATGAAAAGCTTTCATCCAGAGATAGAAAAGGAAAGAATTATAATTCTAAGGAACAGAAGGAAAGCCATGTAAGTTTCAGGGGCAGTAGGAAACATGCAGGTGTCAAAAGTGTAGTATCATCTACAGGAGCGTAAAGGACTCATTGTGACTAAGCTCAGGTTAGGGTGGTCAAGGATAGAGTCATATTTGCTAAACAGTTCGTTAAAAGCTGACATTTCCTTGTATTCTTGGAATAAGTTAGTTAGGGAAGTTAAGGTCATACACAGTCCTTGACATTTTATGTATTAACATACTACTTTTTAAGCAGATCAGTGGACATCAGCCATGGAAGAGAAGTTGTTTTTGTTAGGTTTGTAAACTTGTAACGATAGTGTGACATTTATTAAGGACCCTCCAAACTAATTCAGTACATTCGGCATAAAAAGAATGCCTTTCCAGTCCGGTAAATAGAAATATTGAAGCACCTGAATGGATATACCTATTTATACAAGTAAATTGCATTATTTTTTATCCTCAGAAATGATTCTGCTAGTGCCTTAACTATTTTTTGGCTAATTTATTCAGAAGTTGAGATGTTCTTTTAAGTACTTAAGTTATTACAGCTCTAGGGAGATTTTTGTCAATTTTGGTAAATTCTTGTATACATCCAATTAATGGAATTATTAATATAGGTAAAATATACTTAAAGTACGTACAAAGTCAATGATTGAATGATATTCAAAATTCATGAGTGTTTGGGGGAGATTTCATTCACTGGAAGCTCTATCACAGCCTTTAATATTTGGACATAATACTGATTTATTGCGAAAATAATTTTTGAGAATCTACTATGTATTACTCACTTTATTAAGCACTGAAAATATAAATAAGGCAAAGGTTCTATTCTCATTGAACTTATGGTCTAGTAAGTGGGCAAAGAGAATAGAGAAGCTCAGAGAATTCATGGGAAAAACTTTGGACAGAACATGGATGCATTCATGCTAGGACACAATTGGCATCTCAGCTGAGCACTGAAAGATGTATGAAGTATATCTGTGCAAATGGAAACAGTGCAGATACAGAAGTGTTTGACAAAGGGACCCAGAGGTGAGATAGGCCACTATACAAAAGGAAAAGTGAAAATGATTCAGTGACCTAGAATATGCTAGCGATCCAATAAATATTTTTGAATGAGTGCATGATTGACTGACTAAATGAGTGAATAAAAAATATTAAAGTATGAAGAAGAAGACCAGAGATAAAGCTTTGTAAGCATGTGATTTTTTAGCCTTTAGAAAACTTCATTTGCTGGATATGCATATGAGCAGTATTTGAATTAATAAAAATGATCATGAAAACAACAGCTGTTAGTTATAGGAATTAAAATATAGGGTATAGAAAAATGTCAAGAGGACTTTAATAAACTGTTCCTGATATCACTGAAAGTAATGGACTAGGAAAATGTTGAACTTGTAATACTCAATTTCCTCATTATGGCCCTAAAACTTCTTGATAAAGAAATCATAGTTTTAAAGTGTTTAAATATTTAGCCTGTATTATAAATGATATATTATTCAACTTTTATTTACTCAGTGTATTTTTATTGTGCATGCATTGATTTTCACATGTTCATGTATTTTTATATTTGTAAGACTTTATAAAACATTCCATTCATTTGAAAAAGTTTTAAAAATTGCAATAAAACTTTTTTTATGAGGTAAGGAAGGTTATTTTTCAGTAACTATTCAGTTACATATAATAAAGCTAATGACAGTCCATAAAGATAATTTTCAGTAGAAACATTTCTTCTAGGATCAAGAAATTCTATTAATTAGCCTTATTGGTACTTATTGCCTATCTATAGGGTTTAGGTAACTTACTCTAGAATTTTAACATAGCTTGTTATTTTTATGAACTCTTTTTGTAAATAGCAACATATCAAATTTATAGATTGGATGATAAAACAGCCAAAATATTATTTGTGCAAAGAAGGAGCTAACCAATGGGAGGTTCTACTTTGCTATTGTTAACAAAATGAATTTGCCAAATATTTTTACATAGATGATAAAGTGAGCATTGCAAATCTAGGAGGATAAAATTGTGGGCAAGGGACCCCAAGTTCAAAAATCCTTAGTAAAAGCCTATCTGGCATTCCCTTAAAAAGATGGTAGCCTGGCTGGGCAGTGCGAATGAGGAAAGGAGTAACAAACAGTTTAAGAAGTTATTGTTTTCTCATGTGGTGATGTTAAGGGGTAGGACATGGTATTGTAGATAATATAGGATCTCAGAGTCCATTGTGAAATGTTTGGCTTTAATTAGTAGTGGAATAGAAAATTATTGGAATATTTTAAGGGAAAATGACATGAGTTATATTTTATAAAGAATAGTTAGCGCACTCCCTGAAACAGATCCTGATCTCACAAGAATTTGCAAGTTAATTGTTGAGGCACCAAGTGAAAAGGAGAGTTTAAAAGCTTTTGGTCCCAATTTTAAAATGATGACATTTGTGCTGTTTGCCAATAGTGAATGTGATTTTGGCCTAGGGTTCATGTTGGAAGAAAGTAGCAATGATATAAAATAAGGAAACAGAAAAATGACAAGGCAGGACTACATTTGAACATCAAGAACATAAAAACTTCCCTGGCTGGTGTGGCTCAGGGGATTGGTGCCGGCCTGTGAACCCAAAGGTCGCTGGTTTGATCCCAGGCAGGGCACATAACCAAGATGCAAGCCAGGTCTCCAGCCAGGTCCTTAGCTGGAGGCAGGGGAAAGCAAACCACTTTTCACCTGGATGTTTCTGTCCCTTTCTTCCTCCCTCCTTGTCCTTCTCTCTGAAAATAATGAATAAAAACTTAAAAAAAAAAAAAAAGGACAAAAACCATGACTGTGGAAGAAATGTACAACTCTAATGTAGACAGTGAAGATATCACAATTGTTTAAGGTTTTACTTGCCTTAGTTTGGTAATCAATTCAAATGGAGACTGCAGCCAAGAATAGAGAGAAAGCTGATACTTGGAAGAGCAGCAGTGAGAGAATTAGAAAAGATTACAAGAATAAAAATGTGTCATTAGAGACCATGACTAACTCAAACATGCCCTTGTATTTCTAATTACTATGTAGAGATGCAAAATTTGGACATTTTGCATCAGAAAAGTCTGATAGATTAGAAAAGTGATTCTTTTGAAATAGGATGTTGGAGGAGAGCTCTATGAACACTCAGGACTGCCAGAAAGATAAACAAGTATATCCTTAAGCAAATTGAACCTGAAACTTTGCTGGAGGCAAAAGTGGTAAAACTGATGCTGTCCTATTTGGGCACATCTTGAAAAGGAAATCCACTGTCTTTTTTAGAAAAGACAGTGATGCTAGGGAAAATTGAAGGCAGCAGGAAAAGAGGAAGACCAAATATGAAATGGGTTGACGCTGTAAAAGAAGCCATGGTCATGAGTTTACAGGAGCTGAACAGCACTGTTAAGGACAGGTCATTGTGGACTTCACTCATTCATAGGGTCACCAGGAATTTGGAGCCAACTCAATAGCATGTAACACACACTTGAGTTGGGATGGACCTCTTTTGCTATGGTTCATACCATTTTCATAAAGTTGCTGGTCATCTTTTACCTCCTGCATCATAATCTATGGAAGAATATCTTTGCAGCAATCACTGAAGATCCTCTGGCAAACAAAAGTAAAAGAACATAAACCAACTTGCAGAATGAGAAAATGTTGGCTTTGTTTGGTGTCCAATATTGTAAGTTGTGAATATTAAACTTGTAATTTTTGTTTTAAAGAATACAGAAAATACATGGATGGAAAGATTTACTAAAGAGTTTTTTTTTGAAAAAACACAGACTCTAGGGAGTTAGGTATGGTAGCCTGAAGACCTGTTTTGATGCTATTGTAGTGTCCAGGTAGATGAAAACCTGTCCTAAAATGGCTTTGGTGGAGGAGGTAAGAAGTGTTTGGATGTTGGATATAACAAAGGCAACAAGATTGCCATACGTTTTGGATATAGGAAGAAAGAAAATAAAAGCAGTCGAGGATGGCTTCGTTTTGGTCTGAGTGGCTGAGAGGATGAAATTACTCAGTGAAATTGGGAAGACAGTGGGGTGAAGAGCAGGAAGGCAGTTAGAGATATGTTAGAGATACCTATTAGACAGCCAAATAAATGTATTAAGAAGGCAGTTGGAGTCTTCATCCCGACCTCCAGAAGAGATGCCAGGTGTGGGATACAGATGTGGGAGATACCAGTATAGGTGGCATTTTAAACTGTGAGCTTTGATGATTTCACTGAGAAAGCATAGACATAACAGAAGGCCAAAGACTGAGCAATGTGGCGGTCCAGTATTAAAGTAAGAGAGGAGAAAAGGTAGAAAGTAATGAAGAGCATTGAGAAGGGTAGCTGGAGAGGTAGGAGGAAACACAATGACAGTGTGGTGTCATGGAAGTAAATGGAGTATCCAGTTATTTTAAATGCTGTTAATAGACCAGGTATGGTGAGAACTTAATGTTCATCATTTGAGGGTTTCTATTGACCATTTGGAGTCAGAGCCAGAGACTTTCCCTGTGCTGGAAACATAATGACAAACTGTTATGTTGTCCCCTCTTCCTGAGTCATTCATACAGCTCACCTCTTTTCTTCAAATATGTGCTTTTCATTCCTTCATGCA
This sequence comes from Noctilio leporinus, assembly GCA_004026585.1. Taxonomy (NCBI): domain Eukaryota; kingdom Metazoa; phylum Chordata; class Mammalia; order Chiroptera; family Noctilionidae; genus Noctilio; species Noctilio leporinus. The sequence goes on along the minus strand of PVIW01013066.1, from coordinate 9,051 downwards.
GGGTAAAATAGAAATTATCAGGCTCATTTTTTCAAAGTTACTCACCTTCTCTGATGTGATATTGTACTAATGGATTGTATTTGAGGTTTCCTATGGATCTCACTCACTCATGTATATCCACATCTATAGATTCTTTGGCTATGCCTACATCTAACTATCCTCATCCTACACATGTGGATTTTATTGCTGTATCTCCCAGAGATAGCCCACTGACAAGTTGTACCTTTTTCATTGGTTAATTTAGAGATTGATAATTCAAATGGTATTTTAATCTGTTCTAAGAGATTAAAATCTGCATATCATGTTGTCATCATGATCCACTTCCACTGTTCAGTTCAAAGTTTCTAATACATACTTAATTATTTCTAAGAAGCCTACCTTCTCTCATACATTGAGCCAGCCACTCAAGAAATGTGTATCATTGGCCAGGGCATCAGAAGTATAGCTGTTCTAACTATTTACAATAGCCAAGTGCTGGAAACAGCCTAAGTGCCCGTTAGTGGATGATTGGATCAAAAAAAAAAATTGGTACATTTACACAATGGAATTCTATATAGCAGAAAGAAAGAACTTGTACCTTTTGCAACAACATGGATGGAACTGGAGAGTAGTATGCTTAGTGAAATAAGCCAGTCAGTGAAAGACAAATATCATATGATCTCACCCATTACAGGACAATAATGAACAAAACTAACAACAAGCAAAACAGAACCAAATATATGAATACAGTGGTCAGGGGGAAAAGGGTTGGGGGGAGGGGGGAGGCAGAGGCAAGGGAGGGGAGCAGCTTAGACAAGAACCTAGTATAAAGGAACCATGGACATGGACAACAGGTGGGATTGACTTTGCGGGGAATGGGTGGGTGGGGAGAGAGACAGAGGGGAACAAAAAGGGGATGGATGTGATACAACAACAATAAAATTAAAAAAAAAAGAAAGAGATGGAAAAAAAGTAGAAGTATAGCTGTTCTAGAAATCTAAAGCAGTTTCATTAATATTTATAGGAAAACATAATAATAAGAGATAATTATTTATACTAGAAATCTGATTATTGGCTGCATAAACCATTTTTAAATTTCATTCTAATCATAGAAGTAAAAACGCCCTCAAGTCACAAATGTTTATCCATCTGCAATGGAAACATGGTTTATATCATATGCTCAAACTGATAAAAATAATTATTTTGATGAGTAGAGTGCAATATTGATTTAGTCACTTGGTCATAAACTTAAAAGGTATTTTTCCTTTATTTTTCTGTGATAACTAATTTTGAAGAAGTGTAATTTAAAAGTCTACAGAACCATTTGTTAATCAGGCGGATGTTTCCAGTTGGAATTAAATCCTTTGACAGCATGAACACACAGCCACCGTCGTGTGTGTAATAGCAATCATTTCAGAGGACACGGGACTGCCACTGGCTTCCCATGGCCTCACAGCAGGAGAGTGGTGGTCTAGAGGGCTGACACTTTTTATCTTTTTGAAGATGGACACCGTCCAGTTGTCACCCCACAGGAAATCAGGAAGTATGCTAAAATATCCAGAGCACTTGGAATTACACAGCATCATGTCAGTGGAGATATCCTATCCAATATTATGATTTATTTGGAAGGGGAGTAAAAAAAAGGAAAAAATGATGGAAGGAAGCTGCTTACAAACAGCTGGCTGGTTTTATAATCCAGGAACAGCTTGGGACTAACTATACTCACAAGATCTCTTGGCAGAGTAGCTTGATGAAAATACCAAAGCTGTGAGAAGTGTTCTTTTGCTGAATCTGTTATGCAGCTATCCTATGATTTATTAACCTAAATGAGAATGTGGGTACCATTTATTTTAAATTTCCTGTGCATTTATTTCACTGAAGGATTTACTAATTTCATGTACAACCACAAATATAGCTCGTCATAGAATTAACACCAAATAAATCAATAATTCTCAGAAACTTGAATCCTAGACATGCTATGATTTCCTCCTTTCAAATAGCATTTTTAGGAGCACTCAAGGGAGAGCTGGATAAGACAGAAATTAAGCATGAATTGAAAGGCACTGGTAATTTTTTGGATGCCAAATTAATCTCTAAGGGAATTAATTTTAATTGCTTCATATACCTATTTATTCATTCCTTTAACATTTAATTGATACCTTCTTAAGTAATAGAGACAACTTAAACACATTTCTCATTCAACTGCTATATGCCAGAACTAGGGAATATACAAGATCCACTTTACTCTTTTAGAATTTTTACATTAGGGAGAGGGTACATAGTATTTTTAGATTCAGTATATGTAGAAGACCTTGCATTCTATATCTTCAAGTGTGTTAAGTGAATTTATTCTTCACTAAGTATCCAAGATAGACTCAATTAGCTAGGATATTTCATATTTTTATCACAAGGCATTTTGAATTTATTTTTTTGTGCCATCAGAATTAGTGTCTCATCTCAGAGTTTGCTATAGTAACTTCTCTGGTGACTCAGTAGTTTATTGGCATTCAGTTTGTAAAATGCTCTGGGGGATTATCTAAATGCAGGATGTTAAGACGAAACACATACCATTGCCTTTCCCGTCAAAAAATGTAATTAACCCACATGATATACGATGTTGCAAAAGTGGATGAAAATTCCAGTGAGTGACCTCAAGTCACAGTTTCCCAGTGCATGCAAGGACGGTCATGTTCCTGGACAGCTTCCAGTCCAGCACAGGACTGCTTTATTCTTGCATTTCTATCTCTTTAGCTTCCTGTGCATGTATGCACATGCCTGTGTGTGCATGTGTGGGGAGAGGGGGTTTCAGTCCTAAGCCTATCACTCAGTTTCAATTGTTTTTAACAATTTCAATTCAATTTATTGCATAGGTAATAATGCATTCACAAGGTACAGAAAAGTGAAACTACTTTTTCCTATCAGTACATCAAGAGTTCCCGCATTCTTTTTCAGCATATAGATGCATAATTTATTTAACCAGTTGCACATTAATAAACATTTGAATGTTTTTAGTCTTTTGCAATTATAAAATATACTGTCTAGGAATAATAGGTACATATAATATCTGTAGAGTAATTTTCCAAAACTGGAATTTCTAGGTCAAAAATTGCATGCATGTGTAATTTTGATAGTTATTGCTACGCTTAACTTTCATAAGGATTTGTGACATTTTATGCTCATGCCTATAAATACATGAGAATACCTGTACTGATTCATTCTTGCCAATGGGAGTATTGTTAATACTTTGGGGTTTTGGCCACCTCAAAAAAATAAAAATGTTTATTATTGTGATTTGAATTAATAGTTCTCTGTTAACAATCTTATCAAAAGTTTAACAGTCATTTATGTTTTCCTTGAATAGTTCCCTTATATCTTTTGTCTGCTGTTGGTGCTATGTTGTTGGTCTTTCTAGTTAATGATTTAGAATTCTTTAAGTATGAGGGGATCAATTTTTTTTATCTGTAATAGTTCTTTCTCATTTATCAAACTTGTTTATTCCTGACTAGAACTTTCTGTGCTTGTGAAATCTGTATGAGAGCGCATGGGACTCACGCACCTTTGAAGGGTAGTTAGTTCCCTTGCGCCTTCTCTGCTTGGTGCATAGAAAACAATACACTTTGTTTTTATTTCATTTGGTATCAATTATGCTAAACAAATACACCATCCCAACCCAGTTTTCATGTATTTTAATAAACTGGGTTATACTTCTGATATATTTTTGTCTTGTTGACCTACAGTTACTTTAAAAAACCAACAACAAATGAACAGCTGTGATTGTAGATTTGTTAGTTTTCCTTGCAATGTGGCAACTTTTGCTCTCTATATACTAAGGCTGTCTAATTAGATACTTTCAAATTTAGAATCAGTTTAAGTACTCTTGGAGCTCCTGTTTTTGTCTATTTTATAGCTTTGTTTTTTAAACCAAGTCTTTTGGTTTTCTGCTATATACCAGATTCTTAAGTAATTTTAGGGTACAATAATTTTCAGAAAAAGATAAAGTGATTTAAAAATGTATGGACCTAGGAAAGTCAAGTAGATGCCCTGCCTTGCAACAAAGGATTATGGGCAATTGCAATATAGAGAAAATGCCTAAAATATAAACAAATGTATTGTGTATACATATATTAAAATGTCCATAAAATCCACAATTATTTCACTGTATTCTAGTAAACATGAAGCTGTATCTGTATGATTAATTGGGACTAGAGAGCTTCTCTTAATTTGTCCAAACAAACAAACAAAACCAGGTGTTTAGCTTTTGGTGAATGTAACTGTTCAATTATTTCCCACATTGTGTAGATTCACATCTCTTTGATCAATGGGAGGCCAAGTGCGGATGACCCTTCTCCTGAACTGCTAGAATTTACCTCTGCCCGCTACATTCGCCTGCGGTTTCAGAGGATCCGCACCCTGAACGCCGATCTGATGATGTTTGCCCACAAAGACCCAAGAGAAATTGACCCCATCGTCACACGAAGAGTAAGTTATGCTGAGTCATGTTGCAGCCTCTGAAGGATATTGCGCCATTTTAATCATCTGTTAAATCATTAAAAAATATATCTTTCCTTGATTTGTGAAATAGTTATCATTAACATCTTTAAAATTTAGTAGACCTTTTGTTCAAATAAGCTCAGCCGTTTGTTAGATGTGTAACATTAATGAAACTTTTTAACATTCCTCAACTTTGATTCCCTCTTTTATGAAGTGCAGATCATAATGCCTGGTTCATTATCTTAACTTTGAGGACTAAGTTTTGTCCCTTCAGCTGACCTGTACATTATAATCAGCATTGGGGAGTAACAACAAGTTGAAACATTTTCGACTGCAGCCAACACTAAGAAATATATTTTATATCATGACCTAGTATAACACACATAAACATACACACATGGAGCAGTAGATCTTTAACCATAATGTGAACAGAATCAGCTGGTGATATTACAGAAATGCGGGTCTGATTCAGCAGGTCTAGGGCTGAGTCGAGAAACTGCATTTCTATCAAGTTCCCAGTAATATCAATGTGGCTGGTCTATGGATCATTTTGTCCAATCAAATAATTTATTTTTATGCTTCACTAATAATTCACAAGCCATGGTTCTAAAAAAGCACTGCTGTACAGAAAAACTGATTTTATGTATTGTTTTATTTCCCTTCATGAATAGCAGAGCAGAAAAAGACTTAGAGCATCCTTTTAACAGATCTTTGGAAGAGGAATGAACAAAAGTACTGTTTCCCAGTGTTAAATTGGAATTTATGTCGTTATCACATAGATGATTGCCCAAATTGCCATGGGTGATAATTGTGCTTCTTCTTTCTATCCCCTGCCATATGCACTGGATTACATCACCTGCCTTGCATGCTGCTACACAACTAAGACATCCAATTCAGCTACGTAGCCATAAAGCAAATCCATGCTAAGAGAATAGCTATTGTGTGACTAGAGGCAGAAGTGAAAAGAGGATTATGAGGAGAAATTAAGATTGTGGGACAAAGCTATTAGTCCTAAAATGATCCCACTCAGGTCAGATATTGCCACCAATCGCCAAATTGCTGAACCATTAGACCAAATATTGAAGGACAGCACTTTCCATGGTTCATGAACACTCTTCATCTATTTTCTCTTTTAAATACTTAAATTTCCCTCCCTTAACCTCTCCATCATCACAAAATAACTTCCACAGTTTTATTATCCCCATACAGCACATGCTCGTTGTGTTAGTGCCCTCTATTTTCCAAACACAAAATAATTTTACTGTGTATTTGCCATATTGTAAATTGTTTTATGCAGAAGTCGTCAGATTTTATAGCAATGTTAGACTCTTGTTTAAAAATCACTTTTCATTTTAATTTCAACATGACTTAGAAATATGTATCAAGAAAGGTAATAATTTTGAAGGGAAATTTAATCTTTCCTGACAGTATATCTATCATGGGGGGAAAAGATCAATGCAGATAAATGTGTTTCTTTTATCATGTTTTGTAGATGGCAAAGTGGAGGTTGGGGTACACATCTATTATTTAAACTTCATTGTACATGAGCCTGTAAAATAGTGCAGTAAAAGTAAACAATTAAAATGTTTTTGGAGGTAAATTTCAGTAGATCCTACATGTAAGTTTAAATATATAAAAATATGATATTGAATTTCAGCTCCTTTCCATGAATTTAAAGTGAAGCATTACACATTTATATTTAAAATGCATTTCCCGGCCCTGGCTGGTAGCACAGTGGATAGATAAGGCACCGGCCTGCGAACCCAAAGTTTGCTGGTTCGATTCCCCAGCCAGGGCACATACCAGATTGCAAGCCATGTCTCCAGCCAGGTCTGTAGCTGGAGGCAGGTGAAAAGTAACCATACATTGATGTCTCTTTCCCTCTCTGCCTTGCTCCCATCCTTTCTCTCTGGAAATAATAAAATCTTTAAAAATAAATAAATTAATTAAATAAAACGCATTTCCCAATTTAAAAGCATATACAAAAACTATCAGCTTTCCAAGCAAACATCCATATTTGTATCTATATTATTGTGATAAAATTAGTGAAAAGTAGACTTTTTATCTAATTTCCTAGCAAGTTTTACTAATTTGAAGTTTAGTCATATCAAGGAAGGTAATGTAACAAAAATATTCTAAAAGATACTACGTAAACAACATAAAACAAACCAAAAGAGAAAGAAAAAAGTAAATGGAAAAGGAGACTTCATAGTAGAAAAGGGAACTCAGGTTTTTGCCTACCTACTTATTTTCTGTAAATCCGTTTTTTGTTTTTCATATGAAAAAGTAGAATAATAGAACTATACACCATTGAGATGGTTATTTGGATTCCATGTGATAATGTGAAGTACTCTCATAATTATAAAATATTATATACATATTAATTAAAAGATTGAATATAGTTCTATTGTATAATTATAAATAGTATTTTAAAAATAGCTGTGTAGATTTTAAAAGTTCAAACACAGTCCTATCTTAACTTCAGATAGGGAAGTAATTGCACGAATATTTTCTCCTACAATGAAAAAAGGCCAATGTCCTGCCCACCTAATTTACATGTCACATTATGTTAATTCAATCTTGCAGTTAGTTACATTTTATTTCTTTTTTTTTATGTGTTTAAGAAGTGTATTGTTATGAACTTATTCTGCTAAATATGTTGATTCTTTTCAAATTTATCAAATTAAACAGTCTGCATATTATTCACAGATTCCAACATTTCTCTAATGACAATAAAAGAGGTTTTCTTTCAAGAAAATAAATGAAATTTTATGTAGAATTATAACAGCTTACTCACAGCATGGACTTTGTACCATCTGTGGGAAAGACATTTCTAAAATGCCCACCTTACATAAATGAGAGGTTTTCTTTCTTTGGGCCAGAACTGCAATGTGAGGGGTTACTTGATCGCTCCTATGAGTCCTCAGGTGGTCTGCCGAAATGCAAATATGCTCCAAACTAAAGACAAAAGCAGAAAGTAAAGTTTTAAACTGAATGTTCATCTTGCAGCTATCTTAACAGGATTTCTCTCTGGGTTGCTTTTTTGCAGTATTACTATTCAGTCAAGGATATTTCCGTTGGAGGGATGTGCATCTGCTACGGTCATGCCAGGGCTTGTCCACTTGATCCAGTGACAAATGTATGTATATTTATAGATGCTTAGGCAAGACGAGGCTCTGAACTGTAAAATGTTTTATGGGAGGCTGTGCGGAGCGGGATGGGGGAGCCGGTGTCGGGTCCGTGCTGAGACAGTGTAACAGAAAGCCACGCCAGGGTAAAATGGAGCTGGCAGTGAGCGTGATGAACTTTGAAGTCAGCCATCACAGTATCAGAAACCAGATTAGTTTTTTTTTTTTCTTCCAAAAAGAATCCATACTGCTTTTTCTAATCAGAGACCTCTTTAGCTATGACAGCCTGCTGTATGATTTAGCTTTAGAGAATGCCTGCCATCAATCAAACTGACCATTTCTTTCTAAAGTTTTATTAAAAAAAAATAGTGCAAACATGAGCAACATGCCTGGGAGTGAATATCAATGACTGGAACCGGAGATGGCGCTGGGGCAGGGCAGCAAGGAGCGAGGCAGAGCAAGCAGGAGAGTGTTAAAAGTGTAGAGCCAGAAACGCTCAAAGGCTTTTGGCTCAAATCTTTCATTCATGACAACCGAGTAAGTGAACTTAACCTAAAAGGAAGATGAATGAGCATCTGTTTTTCCTCAGTCATAACAAACAGGTGAAAGGCAAAATCATTTGCTGTATAGTATATGGAAAAAAATCTATTGAATAGTTACATCCATAAACATAGAGATTTTGTCCTCTACTAAAATAATAATACGAGTGGCATTTCTCTAAAAGCTTGTTTTCTGACTAATGCATCATAACATTACCTCCTAGGGAAGGTTCAAATGCCCTGGAGTAATTATCTGAGTATGTTCATGGTGCTGCTTTCTGCAGAGTGTGTGTCTATTACGTTTTGAGATGCACAGTGTTTCCCGAACTTTAAGAACCCACAAGGCCAGTTCCATGCAACAAATGAAGACTGTTCTTGATAAACTAACAACCAACATGGAAATAGACTCATAGATACAGAGGACGGACTGAGGGCTGTCAGAGGGCAGGTGGTTTGGGGATTTGGGTGAAAAGGGTGAAGGGATTAAGCAAAGAAAAAAACATCATAGACACAGCTAAAAGGTATGGTGATGTCCAGGGGGAAAGGGGGTGAGGAAGGTAGGAGAGGGTGAAAGGGGGATAAATGATGATGGAAGGAGACATGACTTGGGGTGGTGAACACACAATACAATTATACAGATGATGTAGTATAGAATTGTACACCTGAAACCTATATAATTTTATTAACCAATGCCACCCTAATAAACTCAATAAAGTATTTTTTTTTTTAAATTTTATTGTTGTTGTATTACATCCATCCCCTTTTTGCTCCCCTCTGTCCCCCCACCCACCCACCCATTCCCCCCAAAGTCAATCCCACCTGTTGTCCATGTCCATGGTTCCTTTATACTAGGTTCTTGTCTAAGCTGCTCCCCATCTTTGCCTCTACCTCTCCCTCCCCCCTACCCCGTTCCC